>CAHIKZ030005526.1:560000-767500 GCA_903632075.3 Acanthosepion pharaonis | reverse complement strand
CATGGGCATATGTATGTGTGTACACGCCTATGTGTATGTATATACATGTATATGTTATTGTGTATATTCGCATGTGTTTTTGAATTTTCTCAATTACAAAGCGGCCCTTTAAGTAAACGCAATTTTACTTTTCTTCGTCCCATCTCTCTCCCCCACCTAGTCTTTCCCTCCCTCTTATTCTAACATTAGATTGTCTATGGTGTGTGTATGTCACCACGAAATGTATCTTTATGCATTAGTCATTCATTTTTTTCTCTTAATTAAACCCCTTCCATCCATCTCTTCTAAAATTCTCTCTGTTAAGGTTTAATCTCCCTCCTCCTCCTCATACTTACACTCTTTCTAAATTCTGTTTTATTTCCGGAGTTGTTTTTTTTCTGTTTTCTTTTTGAATTTGTAGGTCTGATGAATTGATTGTATTTAATGATTCCAATGGAATAAATTATGACCATGGAATATTAGTGTTTAAGCCTTTTATTATATATATATATATATATATATATATATATATATATATATATATATATATATATATATATATATAAATAATAAAACTTTAAATGAAATGTTTTATATTTTTTTAAGTTTAAGTGATGCTTGTTCAAAATGTCCTTCTACCATAACAAAGATGGATTGTATAGAGACTGAGTTGCAAACATCAGATTTTGTGATTGATGACAGTTCTTTTGGGTTACAGGACCTAATTGGGGACTGAGGAAAAAATGTTTTTATGGTCTCCCTATAAAACAAAATCAATCACTGTTAAACCTGAGAAAAGTAGCTCCTAATCAACAGTGCCATTTTGTCGAAGCCATCCCTCTGGAACTGTTCTATTAAGGCTTGATATCACATTGAAAACAGGAAGATGCTTCATCTTGTGGAGAAGAAAACTGCTCTCATCCATCAAATAAACAGAGATTCCTTGTTACAATTGATCATCTATTGTCCTCATCTTTGTCGACATATTTATCACAACGTTTGGCCGTTGTACACTCCAGCCATCTTCAGGTGGTTGGAATGTCGAACTGAACCCTTTATTTCGCTCACTGTGGTAGACTGTTCTAGTTCCACGTGACATGTTTTGATGGATGTCAGTTATCAGGTATTTCCTGTTAATTTCCCTTTGAAAGTTCTCCACTGCCTTAACCGGGTACCCAGATGTCCTCGAGGACACATGGCACAGTGGATAAAGGCGTTGGTTAGATCCAGTGACAGGACCCAAAAGAGTGTGAGTTCAATACCCGGTGGCATGTGGAACTAGAACAGTCTACCACAGTGAGCGAAATAAAAGGTTCAGTTTGACATTCCAACCACCTGAAGAAGGCCGGAGCGTACAACAGCCGAAATGTTGTGATAAATATGGTAACAAAGATGAGGACAATAGTCAGAATAATGTAATTAATCCAATATATGGTATTTATGAAATACAATACTTAAATATCTGATACTCTAGAGTTCAGAAGATTCAAAAATACATGAAAATCCTTAAAAGAAAAAAAAAAAAACGATAAAGAGTTGAAAACAATTATCTTCACTATGAGAATGAAATTTGATAGGGTCAGTGGATGGTTGCAATTAAGTATCATATTTGTGAAATTCAGAAATTGGAAATAAAAGAGAAGATTTAAAAAAAGGTTTTGCATATCAAAGCAGATGTTGCTGCCCTTTCATTTGCTTTTACATTCAACCATGAATTGTGAATTATCAATTAGGGAAAGAACATGAGATTTCCTTATGAAATAAGTTTCTCCTAAAAATTTTTCAGTGAGAATTTTTGCCTCTTAGCAAACATGTTAAGAAAAGCTGTTAAGAATTAATGAACAAAAAACAGTGGAATTCTCTCTCTTTTACTTTCTTATCTCTCTCTCTCTCTTTTACTGTAAAGTTCATCTAATAAGGGCAATAAAAGCAGTCAATTCAGACTATATGCATTGTGCTGATTGACACAAGAAAGCTTCCTCTCAGTGAAAAAGATATCTAATTTGATTTTCAGCAAAGAGGCAGTGACAGTACAACTTTAGTATATTAGTCTCAAGAAAGCAGTGGAAACAGACATGATGCAACTGATTTGGTTCACTTTTATAAACACTCTTCTGAGTTACTAAGTTGATCACCAGTTGTACAAAAGTATTGTGGTAGAATCATAGACCTATAACCACATAACTGACCACATAAGATATTGTGATATTACATCATAAACCGAGTGTGTCTCAACATAAAACCTTGATACACCATAGAAACATTGATTTCCTTTCAATGAAGATATAAATTTGAAAGTTTTTAATAACTAAAAAGGTACATATTAGAAACAAAGATATATTAATAACTATTGATTAATATACTTAAACAAATTTGTTTTGTGGCATGAATGACAAAAATTAAAATTGTTATGGTAGATAATATTTTCTTATTGCACAGTAGGTTACCTGAATCATTAAGCTTCTTTTCTAGACAAGATGTGCAAGTCAGATTTTCACAAATATGAATGGTCTTGAATCTTGATTTTTCTTTAATTTTCTGTTTGAAATTAATTTCATTGAGAAATGATTTTCAAAATAAGGATTTTGAAAAAGTAGTTACCCTCATCAGAAAAATGGAAAAATATTTTATTGATGTTCAAAATTAGGAAACTATGTCACTGTAAGGTCAAGCAAACAGAACTGAAATGATTCAGTGATGGACAATGAGCAACTGGCTGATCAAATCTAAAACAAAAATTCATTATGGAGAGCAAGAAAAACGTTTCCTATTTTATTTCTTTTTAATTATACAGAACAAAGTTATGAGGCCAAATCTGAAGGGGAACAGATGAGAAATAAGATACTTACCTCTGTTCAGTATCTAATAGGTTCCATGAAACAAGGTCAGAAAAAGAATGCTTTTTAGATGCGAACTTTTGGTCTGAATGAATTTCTACAAAAGGGAAGAAATTAGAATCAAATGCAAAAATTCTGAGTAGCAAGTCAATAATCATGGCATATTTGAATTTCTGGGATGAGGAAGTATTATTTACATGTGGACTATTGTCCTCATTTTTGTTGCTGTTGCTATCACAATGTTTCAGTCATTGTGTTCTTTGGCCATCATCAGGTGTTTGTCAATCTGGATAACTTTCAGGGAATTTTGAACTGAACCCTTTAATCTACAGGTGTAGATTGTTCTCATTTCACTGGCCATTTCTAGTTCTTATTTAGTACTGCTCAGTACTGAGTTCAAGTACACACTGCCTGGCCCTGGGACTGAACTATTACAATGATTATGAATGAAGGAAAGGGGGTCATGAAATGAATGAAAAACACTGGACAGAAACACTACTGGAGAGTCAGATGTTTATTTTGCAGAAAATAAAAAAAAAAACTAGCTTTTACTTGTCCACGTGACTTTTCACACGCTCCCATTCCTCTTTAAAAGCTGGACCTTCTTCCTTTTGTTGATTACTGACTGCTGTGAATTGAGTTCAGTAAAGCCTTAGGAAAGGGTTATTCTATACTAGCTTTCTTCTCTGAGCAACGAACAATTTACTCAACGTAATTCCTCATGGACAAGATTATTCATCTGGACAAGTTTGATATATCTTCTTCAGACCCTCAGGCTAGCAAGCTCTGGAGACTATGGTACCGTAATTTTAATTATTACTTATCAACTATTGCTTCTTTAAACCCGGACAAACTCAAGTCCTTTATTTAAACATCGGTGCTACCGCTGCTGATGTTATCGAGGGTTGTTCTGGATTTGAAAATGCTGTTGAATTGTTTATGACAAGTCTCCGCGTTATCTTCACACTAGACATTTGTTGTCTATATCGTCTGCAGCAGGAAAATGAGTCTGTTTTGAATACCTTCAGGCCTTTAATCGACTTGCTGCTGACTGTTGCTTCCAAGATGTTACTGCTACTGTTTACAGGGATGAATCTGTCCGTATGCATTTATATGTGGTCTCCGTCCCTCGTAATACGTCCAGACTGCTTGAAAATGATACGCTAACTCAAGGGCTACTCCATGTTAGAGCCTTAGAACAGGCTCACTTTCGTGGCTGAGTCATACACTTTCAGATTGGATCAACTGCTGCTACTACCATAGGACTAAAAATGTGTTTACTGATTCTGCCGAGGAGGCCACTTCCACTACTATTACTAAAAAATGCTTTCAGACTTAACTGATTTCGTGACAGAGTGTGACACTGTACAATTGTCTGCTGATGGTGTCTTGAAAATGCTCGTATAAGTCAACACAACTGTGGAGGAAAACGTCACTTTAAGGATAATCGTCAACTATTGTCCCGCCCGTGATAAGATATGTTGAAACTGTGGCAAACTCGGTCATTTTTCTAAAGTTTGCCGTTCTACCATTTTGGTGACCTTCAAGTTCTACTTCAGCTATTATAGTAGCCCGTAAGCTAAAGACGGTGATAGGTCTCCTCCAGTTACTAAAACTTTAGAATTAAAAGGAAAAAGAGATTAACTGCCCCTCATAGACACCGGTAGTTCTGATAACTTTATCAGTGCCCGTATTGTTAAAAAACAATGAAACTGTCTACTTCTAAACGGAAAAAAAAATTTCCATGGCTTCATCTGCCATTTCCTCAAACTATCTGAATATTGTACTGAGAACATTATCTTCAATGGTTATGAATATAAACAAATTGACTTTACAGTACTTCCTGATTCCTGTATTTTTATTATACTGGAGTGCCCTTCTTAAAACTACACCAGAGTATCACTATTTTTTTGGTGGATCTCAGGATATTCTAAAAATTCATGACACTTAACCAAGATCAGTTGTGCTCCTGTTAAGTTGTTCCTAAACTTGACCCCTGATTGCAAAACCTATTGCTACTAAATCCCAAATTACTATGGAGGATGCTTGGTTCATTGAAAAAAAAATTCTACAACTGCTTGAGGATGATATAATTGTAACAAGTTACTCTCCGTGGCGTTTCAAATTGTTGTAACCGTCACCTAATAAAAAGAAACGATTGGTAGTCGATTTCTCCCAGACTATTAATCGGTTCACCTTTTGGAATGCCTACCCCTTGCTTCGAATTGAAAATCTCATAAGCCAAATAGCCCAGTATCGTATCTATAGTATAATTGACTTGTCCAAAGTGTACTATCAGATTGAAATTTGCCCTGAAGATTGCCCCTATAATCTTTTCAAGCTTGGAAACCGCCTGTACCAATTTAAATGAATACCCATGCGTGTTACTAATGGGGTTTCTGCCTTTCAGCGATTTATGAATTTTTTCATTTCTGATAACAAATTATCTGGAACCTTTTCATATATAGATGATATAACTGTTTGCTTTGGAAAACCCAGGAGGAGCATGACATCAATTTGAATGTTTTTAAAGGCTGCCTCTCGACATACAACCTTGAAATAAACCGAAAAATCAGAGTTTTCGCTACTCTATTAACGCATTTGATATCAAATTTATAATGGAACTATCCAACCCGATCCTCAGCGTTTGAAGCCACTTTTACAAATGCCTCCTCCTTCCGACTCAAATTCGTTAAAAAAATTGTCTTGGTATGTTTGCTTACTATGCGAAATGGATACCTAAATATTCACACAAAATTCGTCCACTGGTCGAAAAATAAACAATTCCCCATGCCTCCTATAGTTATAAATTCTTTTCTGAAAAACTTAAGACATTGCGAGTCATCTGTAAAAGTTATTGATGATGAATTGCCATTTACTATTGAAACCGATGCCTTCAGAAAAGGCTATTGGAGGCACTCTTTTACAAGTTGATTCTGTCATCTCAAACATTCTTTTCGGTCGCTAAACCCTCTGAAATACATTTCATATAGTTGAAAAAAAGCATATGCTATAGTCAATGCGCTTTGTAAATGGAGACCTCCTTGCTACAAAACATTTTACTATTATTACTGATCAGCAAGCCATATCCTTTATGTTTAAACCTCTAATGTCATCAAAAATTAAAAACAATAAAATTATAAGGTGGAAAATGGAACTTCTTCCCTTTTCATACGACATAAAACACTGTCCTGGAAATGAAAACACAGTTGCGGATACCTTATCCAGAGTATGGTGCTTCTTCCTTGAAGGAACTTAAATCAATACATCTTCCTTAATACATCCTGGGGTACAAAACTTTTGGCATTTTGTAAGGTCTCAGAATATGCCTGATTCGCTGATGAAGTCCCGACGTATCATTCTGAATATGCGACCTGTGCCAAAATAAAACCCCAATTCTTCAATTCTGCTAGTAATGTTCTGATCCGTTCTACTCGCCATTTCAGCATCTCCATAGACTACAAGGGCCTGTCCCGTATCCCTGACAGGTTACCGATATATACTTACTGTCAAATTAAAAATATAGTCGATTTCCTTTGCCTTTCCTTGCCATTGATTGCTCTCGCAAAACTGCTATTCAGTGCCTGGCAAGTATTTTCGGCTTCCCTCGTTCATTCACTCTGATCGAGGAACTTCATTTATGTCAGGAGAATTTAAACAATTTCTAACAAAACTTTGAATTGGATGCAGTAATACTACTTCTTATAACCCTAGAGGCAATAGCCAATGCCCTCGTTACAACGGCATAATTTGGAATACCATATTATTGGCCCTGGAATCGAAACAGTTACCAATTAGTGCTTGGCAGGATGTTCTACATGATGTGTTAAATGTTATCGGCTCCTTGGCTACCCACTCAATGCAACCCCCACTCAGATGTTCAATTTGAAAGGCGGTCCTCCAATCGGTACTGCGTTGCCTGTTTGGCTCTGTGAGCCTGGGGAGGTATTATTAAAATGATTCGATGGCAGAAGTAAATATGACCCTATCGTTGAGGTGGTGGAACTCCTTGAGGCCAACCCTCCCCATGCCAAAATGACATTATTGATGATGGCGGGATGATTCGGTGGCTGAGACGGTTGGCGCTTTTCCACGCCCAGATGGACCTCAAATGGACCTGAAAATACTTAACCCGACGTGGACCATGCAGATTCAACCCTTTTGCCTGATGCAGGTCCCATTAATATTTCTTCACCTTCTACAGAAAATGAATCTGTGAATAATAGCCAGAATCCTGAAAGTCAGCCTTCTCAGAGGTCTGGCTCTTCCAGTGGTGAACTACCTCTCGCCAGGTCTAGCAGGATTAAGAGACCAATCCAACGACTGGATTTATAAACTTTTCAATTACAATCTATTTTGCAAGTGGGGAGAATGTTATATTTTTTATAAAGAATAAAAAAAAAAAACTAGCTTTACTGTCCACATGTGTGGTGTAACGAACAATTCAACTGATGATAGCAGGTAAATATAAAGAAAACCGATGTCAACGTCCAACCTTCTCACCAGCTGAAAGCCCTCTGATCTGAAACAGCAAAAATGGAGCCTGCTTTATACCTTTAGCCATGACTGACCACGATTTGCATCTGCGAATCACTTTGGCAACAATTTGGCGTTAACAAACCGAAAAAATAGCATAAAACGTGGGCACCGCCATTTGTTTTCTTTTCTACCTTGGAAGGACCAGAGTTTGCATACATCCTCATTCGAACGCGCTTCGAGGTAAGCCATTTTTACAATTTCTCCCCCTGGCAACGTGACTTTTCACCGTCCCCATTCCTCTTTAAAAGCTGTGTTCTTCTTCCTTTGTTGATTACTGACTGCTGTGAATTGAGTTCAGTAAAGCCTTAGGAAAGGGTTATTCTATACTAGCTTTCTTCTCTGAGCAATGTAACACTGAAAGAATCAGCACATATGCTAGGTTATGAGGACCTCCTGAGTAGGTCTAACATAAACAGGATATGGAAGCTGTTAATAAAGAAAGAGAAATGACAGTAAAGCTCAACAGCAGCAAAAAGAGAAGCCTCAGTGAGTGCATTCAAGCAGCAGGTTAGGTTTAAGTTTTTCACTAAGAATTTTCCCATGGGACAATAGTCTAGTGGATTAAAACATTACTTCATGAATTTGGTGATATAGTAACTGTGAGTTCAATCCTTGATCCAGGCAGTGTGTACTTGGATTCAAGAGCAAGCAACAACTGAGCAGCACTAAATAAGAAATAGATGAGACCTATCCCTAGACATGGGCAGCAGTATGAGAACAATTTACTACTGTAGATTTAAATAAAGGGTTCAGTTTGAAATTCCCTGAAGGTTGACTGAATCAACAAGTACCTGATGAAGGCTGGAGAATACTGCCAAAATGTTGTGATGAGGAAAATAGTCCACATGTAAATAATCCATCAATAGACTGGATTACTTTTTGGTTTGACTTATGTCTCCTTGAAGCTTTCATTTTGTGACAACTATTTCTTTTCACTTTGCTTTATTTATTCTATTTTCTTCTCATATATCAGGTGTCTTTTATTCCAATTAAGACATTTATTTTATTTTACATAAAAATATTGAGAAAATCACTTTCATTTACAATATTCGCTGCAACGGAAAAATGGAAACAAATGCTGATGAAATATTGACAAAAACAAGACATTTTGTTTATCATCTACTGATTATATATAAACAAGATTTTAAAAATTATCCTTGTCCTTAAAATTAGTCAATTTGATTTTATGATTTTTATTTTTTGCACTAGCATCCACATTATTGTTATCTTTATCAAAATGTTTCTGATGGTGCTAATCTTTCCTAAGCTTTATTATTATTATCATCACCATCATCAATTATTATGAAGATAACATGACTTGTATACTGCAATAGTTGATGGAGTTAAATGCAGACAGGAAATTAAGCTATAATTAGAAGTTAATAAAGATAAGGTTATTGAGAGATTGAAGAAGGATTTTACTGGTTATTTTAAACTTAATTATTATTTGAAAACTAGTAACCATACTGTGTTGAAAAATAATTATTCTTACAAAAAATTATGCTACACTGTGCTATTTTTATTTTGTCATGGTAACAAACATTCAAATTTAGTAATATTCACTAAGCTTGTAGCAGAACCTTTATTTCATCAAGAAGGGTGTTGTTCTTACTCTTTGATTTTTTGCATGCTGAGGGGATTTGAACTTGAAAACTGTTTAAATAAGTCTGTATTGCTATGATGTCAAATCAAGATACCACTGGTTCAATTCGTTGTCCTTGCTTTCTGAACACGTCACAACATATATCCGTCTTTTCTTCTCTCGTTTTCACTGCTTCAGCCCTCTTTTGTCAGGCCAACACTGCAGTCAACCAGCCAATCAGCGTTCTTCACCCCCTCCGTTACCCAGGCAAATAGCCTCCTCCAATTCGACTAATCAGCACACGACTTACTATTGGTGGAAGCATGCCAAACTGTACAAAAACCCTCGTTACTGCACATACTGCTAGACAGGAGAGTAATGCCATTTTCACAGGGCAAACTTGTTGATGTCACATGTCACCTGTTAAGGTAAGACCCTTATCTTCCTATGCACCAGATACAAGCCACTGGCTCGCTTGCTTCTACAGGGCTGTTTCAGCACAAAAAATAATTTCTATTTGTTTCATTCTTGTATCACTTTACTCTTCTATCAATCGTGTGGAGTTATATATTGCTTAACACAAGTGGTGAGAACATGTCTCTCCCAACCTTGGACAAAATAACTGAAAGTTAGAAAATGCAATATATCCTGGAAAGCCTGCAAAGTGAACTGAGTAAAAAAACAAAAAAGACAAAGATGTTAGTATGAAAGAATCATTGATTACAAACAATATGTATCTGTGAAATCCATCAATATATTGTCTTGAAAATATCTGTTTTAAACTCACCCACAGGATCAGTAAATAATGGGAAGATTCCTGGGCGATCTGATTCTGGTGTTGACATGCTAGGTTGCCAAGATATGGAATCTGTAAGAAAGAATTGAAACATAACTAACCATTTTAAGTATATAGATAAAAATTCTGTGCAAACACACTTTAGAAATCTAATTTAAAATTATTTTAGTGTCAATGTTTGTCAACTGAACACTATCAGTTAAAAGTCCCTATCAAACAAAAGATAAATTTTTCTTGCATCAATAAAATCACTTATTCTTTTTAAAGAAAATGAAGATGTGTCCACATTCACATTGAATGAATATCTGACAAATTTGAAATTATTGTTTTTTTTTTTTAGTAAAATAATCTCTTATTAAACACATTCCTGTAGGCCAAATTGGTCAGTTCCTTGTATCGATCCTGAAAGTAGCTAACTCCTGCTGCTAGGCTTCATCTTTACAAAGGTCAGATCAGACTAAGAATGGAGTACTGCTATCATATCTTCGCTGGTGCCACCCTGTCATCACTGTCTAACCTTGTGTGAATTATTCTCCACTCTGCAACACTTATCCTACCTGTCCTTATAATATGCATTTCTTACTTCCTCCTTTACAACAGACTCACTCAGTAAATTGTTGTTACCAGAGTACAAATCTATTGGCTTACCTCTCCTATGTTTGTCCCTTTTTTAGTTTAGATACTTTTTAGGTTACACACTGTTTTTGACCACTTTCTGTTAGCCTTTAATTATTACTGGAAACTATACAGTACAAGCAGTTGCCCAAACACATGATTTTTAGTTTTCTCATCCTTCTAGTTTTATCCCCAGTGTAACCAAGTAACTTTTAAAGTCTTTTCTCTCTATTTTAGCCTACTTTATGTAGCCATCTTTTATATCTTTATTTTATGTTTGTATCTCTGCATGAAGAATCCCAAATGTAACCTTCATGTAACTTCCTACCTTTCTATGAACTTACACTGCAACACTGAAATGTATTCCTGTAGCAAACTTTATACATATTCATGTAGACAAAACATTCGTTATCTTCTTTTACAAAAAAGGTCTTACTTCTATGTCCAATCCTTTTGCTGCTTTTGTCATATTCCTTGTTACCTTTTTGTTTGTTAAACTAATCATATTTATTTATTTTTCTAGTTTTACACTTTTGGCTTTTAATAAACCTGCCAATAAACAGTAGTTTGTCTTCAGAGTCTTAATTGCATTAAGGCATTTATCTGGCTGTTTTTAGGTATGTGTGTAATATGGAGGGGCTGAACAGTGACCCTCTACCTTGAGTGACCCTTCTGCTTTGTATTGGATGAACTAACAAAAATTAGAAACAAAACAATTGATGGCATATGGAATGCTGGGATAAATAATATATGCTTCTTTTCTCAGTTGGGAACCTTAAGAAATAAATTCTAAAAATAATAATAAAAAATAAAAATAATATAATAATCTAACAACCAACAATATGAGTACAGACAAAGAAGGCATCAACTGAAATGCAGTGATAAAAAAAAAAAAAAAAAAAAAACAGACATGAGGTTATTAGGTTGATATCATAACAATAGTTTATCTCAGAACGGGCATTTGCAAATGATTCTTATTTACAAATTTTTTTCTTAGTTGTTGAGTGGGAATTTTATTCTTGTGAAGAAAAAAGAAACTCACATTTATTTGATAGTGAGTGACTTATTATCTAAAGACAAACAAAAACTTAGAAATAAAAATACATTATTTTATCTAAAATCAAAAATATTTTATCTGAGAAATTTTTTTATAGCTTTTAGATATGAACTGATTTTTTAAACTCAGAATTAACATTTTTATATTTTTAAAAAATTTATCACAATGTAAATAATTTATTTAAAGGAAAGCTTTAATTCTTCATTATGTTCTAAAGGCAAAAAATAACCAAAATAATGTGAGATTTATACTTGAAATGCAAACTAATGTGCCAGAAAAAATAGTTTTTTTAAAATTTTTCACTGCTTTAAATTTGTTTTAAGTGATTTTCTTTTATTTTTATTTATGCTAAAATACATAATTGTTGTACTTAAAATTCAAAATATTTATGCAATATCTATATTAGACTGTTTTTATTTAAAACTTAAAAATTTCATTTATTTATGTAAATAATTATATAATAATTTATTTTATTTATGTAAATAATTATTTATTGTAAATAAATTTATGTAAATAATTACAAAGCAGATGGTGTTTATTTCAATTCAGGGGAAGCAACTTCTTCAGCTTCAAGAAAAAAAAAAGAACTTTTCAAAATTCTTAGCAAAAATTAGCTATCAATTTATTTTTTCTAGAGTCACTACAAAACATATGCTTTTATCTTTTTCTCTTTTAAATTTTTTTTTCACCATTCAAATACTGTAAAAACAATTTTCTCTTTTTCATCCTATTTGACCATACTCATCTTACTTAAATATATATTCATAAAGTTTAAATTGTTAATATTCATTTTCACACAAATACAAATGATTGTTTACATATCACTTTCACACTAAGCTCTTCAAATAAAGGCATGAATGTAACCATTCCTATGTTATGATCTAGTCAGCTTGTCTATAATCTTGTTACTGAAATGGAACAATAAGAGACAGAAAAATCTGTCGCTCTTTATTATTCATTGAATCCTCACATTAAGTTTATTCTTCTGTTATGTGGAGAGGAAATAGTCACTAACAAGTCCTCTTAGTCTCTTGAAAAATGGTTTGAAGAACAAGAAGCCATATGATAGCCTAGTAACCTCCAGATATACAATGAACCAACCAAATACTACAAACTAAATCAAAAGGTACATACCAAGTCAAAAAAGCTATTTCATTAAAGAAATCAGCAGCAACACTAATGGATTTGTTCAGTGTTTGTATGTTTATGTTCAGAGAATGACTAAAGGAGAAATGTTGGTTAAACTTATGCTGCTGCATCAGAAAGGGAAGGTTAAAATCAAAGCAATCAAACAGATCCAAAGAATCTATCTTGTTTAGGTTAAACCTATTCACAAGCAGCAGAGAAGAAAAAAAAGAAAGTGGTCCTGTTGTTTCACAATATTTCAACAAGTTGGTTCTCCAACCTTCATAATATTGCCAGAAGATTTTAGGCAAAGTATTGTCATTATTTGCTGAATCAATTAAGACCAATATTCACACTTCATTGCAGAATTTCAGAAAACACCAAAAAGGCTGGAAAAACTGATCAGCTTAAAACATGATCAAAAAGAGAAGAAAAAACAGCAAGAATAAAAAACATGTTTGGTATTAGACTCTTAAAAAAAAAAAAAAAAATTATCTTCCTGCATTATCAGAATATGGAGGATTAAAACTTTTACCTAATTTCATCTCTTGTAGCGCACTACTTACTAAATAACTAGAAAACTTATGTAGGTATAAAATGATGCAACAAATTAAATGAGTTTTTATATTTTTTGTTATTACAGCTTTGTCAGCAGTAGATTATTGTATTTGGAACATATAACCATCCCCTATCTTTTACATTTAATATTAAAGAATTATGGAGTTAAGCTAGGTGCAAGTACGAGTGATCTATGGGTAAATATTAGTCTACCCATTACCTCAACTTTGTAGATAAGATTCAGCATTTTTCTTTTGGCAATTTTAGGGGAAAAAAGATATATACTGTCAAAATTGAATCTAGTCTTAAAAAGAGAAGATTTCAAAAAGAAAAACACTTACTGTTTTTCTGGGAAAGTAAATGGATTTTGTTTGTTTCATGTTGTAAATTTTTGAATGTAGAGGGGATTGAATTTTCATTAGTGTCCAACTGGGGATTTATATATACCCAGTCCTCTGGCTTGTGGTTGATAGCTGCTCCAAGAAAGGGTGTTTCCTTTCGTTGATATTTTGCATTAGAACAAGCTGGTTTTTCTTCGTTTTCTGCATCAAAAATTTGCCTGACTTTATTCACTGATTTCTCAGAGATAGCGACATCTTTACCAAGGGCAGTCTGGAAAGCAATAAATGTTTCAGGTTTGGTTTCTTTTGTAGATTGGCCCTCTTCACAGTGTGTTTGTTTATTTAATGTCTTAAGTGCTTCTTGTAGAGCCTTTTCAGATACATGAACTTTTTTGCCAAGACCAGTTTGGAAGGCTGCAATTGCTTTCGGCTGCATGTCTTGATTTCTATTTTCAGGTAAAGAATTCAGCATTTCTTTGGACTTTTGGAGATATTCTTTGGAAACTAGAACTTTCTGACCAAGACCAGTTTGGAAACAAGAATATATATTGGAAGTTGCAGAGTTTTTCTGATTAATACTGTTCTCTTCAAAAGAATTTGAGAATTTTCCACTGGAAAGTTTAAGGGAGTCCTGCTGATCACTACAAGAATTGTTATTTCTTTTATTCAAATCTGATTTAGTGTGGTTTTCTTGTGGTAAGTATTCTAAGGTTTCTCTAGAAAAGGATTTAATAGCAGAGTTGACTTCATAAGTTTTTTTATTTCCAAGAGTAAATTTGTGATGAGAATGGTCATTTGGACAATTAGCCATATTACCTAAAGAACTAGAAATATTATGATCAGTCATTTTATTGGTACCACAGGAATGTTTGGTAAATCTTTCAGAAATTTCACTTTCTAACTTTTCAACAGCCAATGCCATTTCACATTCATGAGAACAATCACTGTCATTTAAATATTGGTCTTTGGCATCAGAACATGATTCTATTTTTGAATCTCCAGAGACATTCTGGGAATTTGTAGGTGGTTGATTTTCATATTTCTTCACAGACTGCATGAGAACATCATCAGAAATATCTTGAAATTTTGAGAATTTAGCCAGTTCTGTGTTTGGGGTTAGAAGAGCTGAAACACAGGATTTGTTAAAATCTGAACTGTGTTTGGATGGTTTTGAACATACAGACAAAAAACTATCATTTTCAGTATTATCTATTTTCACTTTTTTCATTGTACAGTCAGAATCATAAGTCATTTTGGAAACTGGGCGTTTCAGATTGTTCAAAGAGTGATGTAATGACTGCATATTTTTAGTTATGTTTGGTAAAGCTGAAACATTATCTTCCCATGAACAGTTAAAAATGTCGTCTAATAAATGATCATCATTATTGGCAACTTCAGTTTCCTTGGCCAATGTATCTGCAGGAGCCAGATCTACATGACTGTTATCACTGTGAACTTTAGTTAATGATGAATGACAAGCATTCAATTGACTGGTGGTAAAGTCTGTAGAGAGAAGATCATTCACAACATTTTCATCCATTGCATCAACAATTTCAATTAAAACATCTTCATCTTGGAATATAAAACTATCAATGGATTTTGCACAGTTAACCGATGGCTCAACATTTGCTTCATAAGGTAATTTTTCAGCCTTCTGAGGGGGTTCTTTCATAGAAATTTTCTTATGTCTGGCAGTTGAAAATCCTACCAAAGATGAAATAACCGATTCATCACTGAGAAGATTTTGAGCCTTCTTCAGGCTTTCTTCTTTCACATTGATCTGCTTTCCATTTGCAGTTGAAAAGCCTCCACAGGACTGAGCCTGGATCGATTCATCACTGAGAAGGTTTTGAGGCCTTTTCAGGCTTTCTTCTTTCACATTGATCAGCTTTCCATTTGAAGTTGAAAAGCCTCCACAGGACTGAGCCTGGATTGATTCATCACTGAGAAGGTTTTGAGCCTTCTTCAGGTTTTCTTCTTTCACATTGATCTGCTTTCCTTTTGCAGTTGAAAAGCCTCCACAGGACTGAGCCTGGATTGATTCATCACTGAGAAGGTTTTGAGGCCTTTTCAGGCTTTCTTCTTTCACATTGATCTGCTTTCCATTTGAAGTTGAAAAGCCTCCACAGGACTGAGCCTGGATTGATTCATCACTGAGAAGGTTTTGAGCCTTCTTCAGGCTTTCTTCTTTCATATTGATCTGCTTTCCATTTGCAGTTGAAAAGCCTCCACAGGACTGAGCCTGGATTGATTCATCACTAAGAAGGTTTTGAGCCCTTTTCAGGCTTTCTTCTTTTACATTGATCTGCTTTCCTTTTGCAGTTGAAAAGCCTCCACAGGACTGAGCCTGGATTGATTCATCACTGAGAAGGTTTTGAGCCTTCTTCAGGTTTTCTTCTTTCACATTGATCTGCTTTCCTTTTGCTGTTGAAAAGCCTCCACAGGACTGAGCCTGTATTGATTCATCACTAAGAAGGTTTTGAGCCCTTTTCAGGCTTTCTTCTTTCACATTGATCTGCTTTCCTTTTGCAGTTGAAAAGCCTCCACAGGACTGAGCCTGGTGTGATTCATCACTAAGAAGGTTTTGAGCCCTTTTCAGGCTTTCTTCTTTCACATTGATCTGCTTTCCTTTTGCTGTTGAAAAGCCTCCACAGGACTGAGCCTGGATTGATTCATCACTGAGAAGGTTTTGAGCAATTTTGAAGCTTTCTTCTTTCTTATGGATCTGCTTTTCACTAGAAGTTGAATATCCTCCCATATTATATATTTTTCCTAATTCATTATCTATTTTCTCTGAATCTTTTAATATTTGATTCTCATCAAATGTTTTTGAACTATTCTTTTCAATATCTCTCTGTTGCAATGGTGATTTTGTATCTGTTAAACCCTTTGACAAAATTCTCGGTGCCTTGAATGGTTGGCTACCTTTGTACAGCCTTTTAGAATTTTTCAAATTTGGAGTTCTTTCTTTGTTTTGGTCAGTCAAATTTTGATTAATTTTTAAGTTTGAAATTTTAGGATCATTATTTGAAAAATTTGTATTGCTGTTTCTTTCTATTTTGTTTTCTGATTGTATAGATTTTTCTTCACTTAAGGAAATGGAATTAACCAGATTTGGTTGAAAGAAATTAGTTTGATTGAAAAGTTTCTTATCCATTTTCTGTGTCTCAGTTTTGCAATCAGTTATCAGTTGATCATGATTGTCTATAGCTATGTTTTTTGCTACTTTGCTTTCACTCAAATGTTTCCCTTCACTGATTTTGACTGGGGCACCATCTGAAGCGCAGAAACATTCCAAAACATTTTTGCCTGCTTTGACATGGGAATCAAAATAGGCACTGACAGAACTTCGGTATAAATCCTTATTGTTCAATACTTTCCCCAAATATTCAATACTTTCTTTTTCTTTCTTTGCTAGTGTAACAGATGCTTCTTCTGAAATCATCTCTTTTATTTCATTGCAATTGTCAATAAATAACAATCCACAAGATTGATAAGATGGCCTGTACTGCTGAGTCTTAGAGGTAGTGTTAGCATTTTGGCAATTCTGAATTTTCTCTTCTTTAACTTTGCCTCTTTTTGCCAAATCTGTAGACTCCTCTTTTGGTTCTAATTTATTGTTATCTTGGTATTCTCCTGGGTCAGGATGACAAACTTGTTCATTCTGACAGTGCAGTATATTTAAACAAGAACTATCATTTTCAGTAAATTCTTCTGAAAAATTATCAATTTCTTCCCACCTAACCATTTGGCTGGCAGTCAGCAAATTCAATTCTAACACCTCCTGGTTATTTTGATCAGTGGTTGAGTCTCTGGTGGTATTACCTACTTCTTTTAGATTCTGATTCAAGTTGGAGTCAGGAACCAGAGCTAATTTCTTAGGTGATCTGTTAATTTGTTGATTACATTCTGTCTTCTTGGAGAAACCTGGAGTTTTCAATTCAATTACTGAAAATGGGGCTGGTTGTGTGGAAGTCTCAGAATTTGGCCCACTTTTGAAAGGCTCAATTCTGGATGTCTCACAGTCATTCACTTTAAGAACTTCAGATTCCATGTTTTTGAGCATATACTGGAATCTATAAAATTTTGTTTTTCTGTGTATTTCTGTGTCTTTGTAGGCTGATATCTGATTAAGCTTTACAGGTGATTGATTGTTGACATTGCTGATTGCATTAGAAGTAGGAAAACCTTGGGAAGTAGTAATGGGTTGTGCAAATTCATATACAAAATCTTTGCAAAGAGGCACTGACTCAGTTCCTTGCTGTTTTTGATAGTCAGAAAAAGCAACTTTTGTGTCTTCAAATAGTTTACCTGTAGATTCTACAGGAATTGAATTGGTGACAGAATCTACTGCTATTTCAAATTGAGAACAGCTTTCAAGAATTCCTTCATGCTAAAATGAAAAGAAACAGTATCATTCATTCATTTATATATATATATATATATATATTACACAGGCAAATATATGACAATGTTTATGCAGCCTGTGATATCATAGTTAAAATCTATTAAACAAATGCTAGAAAAAATATTCACTTTAATGTTTAATGTTACAGAATATACTAAAAGCATACAAAGTATAATTTAGCATATGAACAGATATAGTGAAAAATAATTCTAAAAATGGTCTATGCTTTTCTAGAAAATTGTTTACAAAATATTAACTTCTAATAGATTTCTAGATGGTAAAGTTTACATTTTCAACAACCCCGAGCTTGTATTAGTTCATACTTGATGGATACTGGTCTTAATAGAAGAAGATTAAGGTTGTTCACAAGGCAGCTATAAATGAATAAAATTCACTAGAGTTACAATCATATTTAAAAGTAGAATTTGATGATATAACATAAAATTTGTTTGAGTAAGTTTTAGCTCTTAGGTATCTCTCTCCATCTCTCACACACGTGTTTCCTTATTTCAGTTTTATTTAAATGAGGCAACAAGATGTGACTGTTTAATTTTTCATTACATCTTCCAGTTTGCATATAAGAATTAGGAGATTATACAGACTACAGAAGTTTGGGGGGTTAGGGTAATGAATGTGATGGAAATTTCAGGAAACTTGCTGTCATTTGATACCCAGCAAAAGATACCAGATATCTCTTTTGTGAATTTAGAGATGCATAGTAGTAATACTAATAATACTCAAAAAATAATATCACAGAAAACATTTATATGAAGTGAAATAGATATCTATATTATAATGTGATCCAATTTATGAGTTTGCATATTAGAATAAATTAAAAATAACACACCATAATTCTGTTAGCACAATACTGTTAAAATACATAAACTCTAAGAGGTTTCTCAGTAATTTTTAATTAATCAAGTAGAGATTGGAAATCTGTTCAAAGGAGTTAACTCCTAATAATTAAGTCTTCTTAGCAGGGAAGAATCTTTGAATGATCTGCACTCTCTCTCAACCAAAGAAATATACCAATAAAAATACTTAATTAATGATTAATAATTACTAATAATTAGACTTGGTGATAATTAGCATTTACTATTTGCAAATTATTATTTTCCAAAGAAGAATCTGGAATGTTATCAGTCCTAACCTGGCATCTCGGCTTCAGTCACTTTCCTACTGGCATAACAAAGGTTCTGTCTCTTTACTATAAATATTTTCAGGGTAATTGTTCCGATGAGTTTTCTTCTTTGTGACCTTGACTTCACAAATTTAAGTGCAGTAGTGGATTGGTCATTAGGTCTCATAATTTCACTGTTGAAATTGCTAGTTGTGACCATAAGTTCTATGTTAATAATTTCTTCTACACTTCTTACTTGTGGAATTACTCCTGTTTTCCAGTCAACTTTGATATTAAAAAACAAAAATGCAGTGTCAATCATCTTCTGACTCTTTGAACCTTGCTCTTTTATTGTTTTGTTTCTTTCACTCTCAGTAATCAATTGCATCTTAATGGCTTATAACCTTCCTTGGGGTGAAATGACACCCACACACACACAGGGGAAAATGGAAAATTTTTCTTGTGATGTGTTTTGCCCTTTAAGACTTCATTAGGTTAAATTTGTTATGTTAGTGTGATACACATGCATGAACGAGGGATGTGGGAATTTAAATTTTTTTTTTTCATCTAGCCAATGTTCATTTAGATTCTTTTTCTTTCCATCACTTTTGTTATATCCCAAACAATTCACCACAATGAAAATGTCTAGAGAGTGCCTTCATCGCAAGGTCATCCACAGTAAACTTGCACCCTGGCTCTTACAATATTTCACCATTGCTGGCAGAACTTCTATTATCTGTGTGGGATATCTAATAACAAAAGTGATGAAAAGAAAAAGAATCTAAATGAAATCAGCTAGATTAAAAAAGAAATTAAAAATTCTCAGCATCTCTTGATCATGTACATATATAGTTGCACAAACAATACAAAATTAGTCTAATTAAATCCATCATAAGAAAACTTTTTCTTTGACATACATTTTTTCAAAATATATATATATATATATTTCTGTAAATTGAGCAGAGGCTACTGAAAATGGTATTAAAGCAAATAAATTAAGAATAATAAACATAATAAAGTTCCTGTCTTGTGATTCCCAATGACAAACATCAGAGATTTTAAGAAAGAACATGCAAAAAAATATGCGAAATAAATAAGGAAATTATTACCTGTTTGTCAGTTATTGAGTGAACATCAGAAAACTTGTTACATAATTCTGCATCTTTATGAACCAAAGAACTTGTATCTGATTCTAAAAGAAGGAAAATAAATAAATATGAAGAAAGAATAATTTATAAACCCCGAAATGCTTCCATAGGGCAAATCAGTGCATAAAAAGATATTTGTTACTCATTTAAATACATACCAACACACATTAAAAATGATTATCTAAGAAAATAAACTTCAAATTTTTTAATCAAACTTTTTTAGTATTTATTAAAATCAATTGGTTTTTAATTAATCTTAAAATGATTGAAATGAGAGCAAAATGTGTTTACCAAGATCTTGTTCAATGGATTTCTTGGAGTACACTTCCTGGTTGTCTTGTTGTGTAGAGATTGTTATATTAGGTTTGACTGCACTTTTCAGAACATTCATATCTTGTACTTTAAAGTTGAAAGCCATTAGTGGAGATGTGTGACTGATTTGACTAGCTGTGGGATACAAGAAAACCTTTGACTTTCGTCTGAATTTTCCACAAAGGGATATGACAGTTTTAGGGGTTGAAGATGAGGAGGAAGTAAGTGTATCAGAGTTGTTATGGATAGGATTAGACTGACTGGTATTTACTTTGGCTGAAACGGGCTCTTCACCCAGTGGGCTTTTGGGAGACATAAATGCTAAGTACTGATCTGATGTGTCTTTTTGATTATGTGATGAAACCTTAATTTTTTCATCAAGAATCAATGAAGAGCATTCAACATTCAAGCCCTTATCTTCAGAAATGTTGCCCCCTGTTTGATGGTAATGTTCCATCTGAGAATATTTGGTGACAGATTGTCCTTGCAGGTTTTTCTTTAACATCTGATCAACTTCGCTAATCAGTTTTTCATTATAAGATGAAGATAACTGCGTAAATATGATATTTTTACCATTTTTGTTTGCAGGAGAAACTGTCAGGTTTTCTGAATTTGGCTCTTGTAAACAGACTTCAGGAAAATCATTTGTCTTTTTCACAGTTTCAGAATTGTCAGAGATGTCTGCAGAAGATATGAATTGGGAAGAAGTGTTAGATACTGGGTTAATTTGACAACTTTGATTGTTGCAACCAGAAACCACAGAAGATAGTCTTTCATAATCTAGAGATTTGGGATTAGCATTATGATTTTCATTGGTACTGGGAACCGCAGATACGTACTCTGAAGAATTAAGAGATCTAAAATTACAGTTTAGACTTATGCTAGGAACTATAGATGACACATTTTCTGAAGAATCAAGGAAATTTGGTTTAATATCCAAACTTTGAACAAAGACGGGATGAACAGATGATTTCTCTTTAGAGCAGTGAGGAGATTGGGGGTCAGTTTTACAATTAGAGTTGAGATGGGATTTATGTACACCAGGGTTCAATGTTCTCTGTGGTGCTGCTAATGTGGATGAACATCCATGCAAGTTGTCTTGATCTTTTTTAAGAATTACTGAAAGTGGAGCTTCTACAATGGAAGTACCTTTGTCTGGTTGAGACGATGCCATTTGAAAAATATCTTCATTCCAATTTGCCTCACCACTTTCCACATTACTCATTTTTGTATTTACACTGACTGTCTTCTGAGAAGAGGAATGACTTAAACAGTGTGAGTGCATAGTCGTAAGTGTTAAGTCTGAGAGACTTGTAGAAGATTCTCGAAGTTGACGTAATTTGTTAGCAGAACTAAAATTCTTTGTATTTTTATCACACCTGGATCCAAGTGGAGGCAACTCTGAAAAGTGCACATGTTTTGGAGTAGAGCTAAAATGTTTCTTTTTTGATAAAATGGAATGTAATTGACTATCACTCTTGGGCCGACTCACTGGGGTATCAACAGAACCAGAGTTCATATCTTGTTGCAATTTTCTGTCAGAAATTGTTGTAAGTGGATCACTGGATGATGATGATGATGATGATGTTGAAAGGGTTTTGTTATGGCATCTTTTGGATTCATGTATTGGCAAGATTGTACAGTCATCTTTTGATTCAAATAAAACTGGAGAAAATGGTATGTTTGGTGATAAAGCCTTTTGGGTGTTAGCTGCTAATGGTGTTTTATCACAGTTTCTGAATGCATTGTTAATATCTGTGGACAACTGGAGAACCCCATTCAAACTGGACTGTTCTTTATCAGGAGAGAACAAGGCACGAGCCAAGGTCTTTGATTTAGTCATTTGTTCCTGCAATTCAGTCTCATCTTTATCCAGCAAAGCACCTACAATAGAAACAAAAATAGTAAGTAGGTG
Source organism: Acanthosepion pharaonis (assembly GCA_903632075.3). Taxonomy (NCBI): domain Eukaryota; kingdom Metazoa; phylum Mollusca; class Cephalopoda; order Sepiida; family Sepiidae; genus Acanthosepion; species Acanthosepion pharaonis. The sequence continues at coordinate 745,168 of CAHIKZ030005526.1, read as the reverse complement.
AAGAAGATAAAATAGAGAAACTGGAATATTATATTTATATATTTATTTATGGAATATTATATTATCTTTAGACTGGACAATAGAGATGCCATCACACCCCAAAATGCCGGTGTTACGATACAGAATCTGAAATGTAGGAAACAAATTTGAAATACATGATCAAAGGTATTCTAGGAATTACTTCAAGTATCTTTTTGTAGTGATCACATTGCAGCTGGTATGTTCTCTGGCTATTTTTAGGCTTATGCAGCATGTGGTAATTTTTCAAGGAGCATTTTTGACTTGTTTTTTTTTTTGATAATCATCATCATCATCTCTGTTCTGATTGGAACAACTCACAAATGTGAGTAATAAATATTTCTGCTGCACTTGTAATCTATTTTTTGTTCAAAGCTCCTGGAAATGTTCACAATGCCTTAGGTCATTAAACAGCAATCATGAATTTAGAATTGACTAAGAATAACGTGCAGAAGAGATATAATCAATATCATTTTAGAAGTGTACATCTACAGTTTAGCACTAAAAAGAGAAGCATTAATGACACTTAATAAACCAAAGTAGTCTCCTTTTTAATTGTTGCTTGCTTACTAAATGTTATACTTTATGGATAAAATAAATCCAGCAAGATTCTTTTGGAATTATTTAGGTACATGAAAATCCATTGTTTTAAATGAAAATAAAATAGAATAGCTAAAAATATGAGAGTGAAAATAAATTTATTCTAGGTACCCAGATGACACATGAAAAGTATCCTGTGCAAAAAAAGACTTTCACAACATGATTCACATAACATGTCAAATCTTAACTCTTTTCTGAAAGAACTATAACCTGACAACTGGGACCCTGAAAAATGTATCTATTTGTCTTGGTTGGAACCAATAGAGGAAGTAATTTTCCTTTCAAATGACTCACATTATTGTCACGTGCAGTGAAAAAGGAAAAGAAAAAGTGAAAGTAACCTTCTGCTGTGTAAGTTGGCGGTGTGGCCAAAGAACTTGTCCAAGAAAATTGGGAATCATCAAGACTGATACCTAACTTGGGCAGTACCCTTGATGTAGAGGCATTCTGTTGGAAAATGAATTGCCTAAAACAAAAATATTTCAGAATTAAAATCATTTCATATTAGCAAGAAAATGATAAAAGAATGAATGTGATTATTCAAGAAAATGAATGTTGTTAACACAGACTTGAATACATAAACTTTTTAATCAAAACTAACAAAGGAAATAATAAATATGTCTTTTAGAATTTTAAATAAAGCTTCTTGATCAGAACCAGATAGCTATTTAGAGATTTCAGTATTGTCAGTATTGTCAAGATAGGAACTATATCATTTACAATATGAAATGCATAAAAAATTTGAAAATAACCATATGCATGTAAGAAAATTTTAAGTTATAAAAGATGAAGATAACTTTTGAAAGCATACAGGTAATCAATTGCCAAAAGTTGAAACTGATTTTAATATTTTGAAGTTTCTTAAGATAATGTGAATAAATATTCAAATATTAACAAAACTTCCCAAGACATATTTGATAATTGGATATTAATTACCTAAAATATCTTTTTAGAAATACCATCACATCATGTGCCAAAGACATAGGTAGAGAGTGTTATGTATGATACCCCTATTAATTGGGCATCAATTCCACATATGGTTGGAAGACCATTGAGACAAAATCTCAACAGTTATCCACAGCTCCCTAAAATTTATAAGTGTACGATTTTTTGTGCAAAGAGACCCATCCATCATATTCCATAAATACTTGATTATGCTCATGTTGGGTAAATGTGGTGGCCACATTATCAGAAGTCCATAGAATGCTTCTCAAACCAATTCTAGGCAACTTCGGCACAATGATGGTACATTATCCTGCTGGAATAAACCATTGTTGTTGAGGTACATGGCTCCCATGAATGTGGCAAATGTTTCTGCAATTTAAGTGCAATGTAACAATCACCAGTCAAATAAGGAGGATCATCAGATCCACTTGCACATCAGCCTGCACAACGCTATGATAACAATTGTTGTCCATGGCTTAATGGTGATGGCACCATCCCCCAAATCCTCTCATCAGCCCAAAAGAACTGAAACTGTGACACATCAGACCATGTCTCATATTGCTAGTCCGCCAGGGTTCAATTTGTGATATCACAAGCCTATTTAAGATGCTAAAGAATGTTGAACTAAGCTGTCAGATGCTGGTGCCTCCTGCCTTGAATGTGATCTGAGCCAGTGTTGCTCATCTGTTACTGTAGACAATTCTAGTCAGATGATTCTGATCAAGATAATTAAGAACCTAGAGTTAGTCTCTGTGTGAGTGGTAATGCTTTCTATTAGCTATGAGAATGAGGAATGTCAAATGTTTCCACACTTTCAGAATATCCCATTCATCAGATACTCATTATCATATGGTGTTCAGACTTTGAAGATTCAAACCATTTTGCTATGAGTAGCTCAGAGAGTGTACACACTGACTCGTTATGTTAGAACACAACCAGCATGATCTGAGTATTTCCATGTTATTAAGGGGTTTAGTGGAGCCAATTATCATGCTGCTATGCCATCCATGATATTTGGTATGTCAGTGTGTGTACACACATATACAAACACTAGAATAATATCCATCACACACAAAATAAAAATAAAAGCGAGAATCTAGGTTTGAAAAATGATTTGGCAAGTAGAATTTAAAAAGTCAATTACCTTTGTGTGATTTTAGGTGCTGAGTCATAAGTTGGGTTGGCAGGTGAAAAATCAAGGCAGGTATTGGTTTGTAAGTCATCAAATGTCAAGTCATCTATTTGTGGAGTAAACACTGTTAATAGGTTTGAGAGAGATAGAAAAGTATGAGACATATTTCTGAAAATGTGAGAGAATTCCTACAAATATTATTTTGTTCAATATGCACCATTAGGAAGTACTTTTGAACACCCTAAATTAATTTACAAAAGTAAAAGATAAGATTTGTATCAGTGGAAAGTTGTGTAACTTTAAAAAAAAAAAAAATGTGCAACTCTAAATTTGAAATTGTTCAGAATTAATTGTGTAGGGAAAATAGAAATGGTTTACCTCACAAACGCTCTCGCGTCTGCCTGGCCTGTGGGTTGAGAAAGGAAAGATGGCGTCCGTGACTTTTAATATTCACGGTCTCGTGCAGTCACGCAAAGTCGCGTTACACACATGCTAATGAGGTGTGTCTGGGCTCCATAAAAGCAGGTTGCTTGGAGAAATTGGCAGAACGGCATTACACCCGTGTTTGGTGTACACGGCTTTGCGTTGCAGCGTGTCAGACATTTTCAGAGGGAAGAGTTGCGTCCATTACACTGTTGAAGTCGACTCATTTGCTACAAGCTATTTCGGCCATTATTACAACATGGACAGATTCGACTTGAAGTTGATACCAGAGTTCGACGGCTCCCCCGCTGGGCCATCTGTGGTCGAGTGGTGGGAAAAGGTCAAGCGGGTCTGCTGGCTGTGTAAAATTAAAGATCCCGCACTGGTCATCCCTCTTAGGCTCACCAAAGGAGCTTACGCTGTGTATCAGCAGCTAAGGGATGACGCAGACTTGGAGAAAATAAAACAAGCTCTATACGCAGCATTTGGTGCAGACCCCTTTGTCGCCTGGAGGCAGTTTACCGAACGACGGCTTGGACCAGATGAAACAGTAGATGTCTTTCTGGACAATTTGAGGAAGCTGGCCGCACCGTTCGGTGGAGCAAGCGACCAAATCCTAGGATGCGCCTTTCTGGCAGGACTCCCAGACAACGCAAGTCGACTGCTACAAGCATCGTCAAGGCTCAATGAGCTGGGGCTAGACGAGTTACTGGCCAGAGCCCGGAATATTCTAAAGGACAACGCGGAGCCGGTCTCAGCAGCTGTGGAAGCACCCGCACCGCCAACTGAGGACATAAGGTGCTATAAATGTGGCGGACTGAACCACTTCTCCAAAGACTGCTGAAGCGGTGCGAAGGATACGCAAGGAACACGGAGACGTATGCGTTGCTACAGGTGCGACAAGCTGGGCCATGTAGCAAGAAGCTGTCCGGGAAACGGGCAAGGGGAGTAAGCTACAGCGCCAGTCTTCTCCCAGATCACCGCTGAACAAGGCACTACCCGCAGTGAGCGTGCGGATTATCGGGCGTGGCGCTTGGCGCTTGTTGACACCGGTGCACCCAGACCCTTGTGCGCAAGGCATGTTGTGACACGAGGGACGGTAGAAAATATTCCAGTTCTGACTGTTGGCGGGGGCTCGCTATTCTCTTGTGGAGTGAGCGTCATCCGTGCAAGCATCAGCGATGGGCCTGCAGTAGCTGTACAAGCCCTGGTTGTAGACGGAGGGCTGCTCGGTTATGAACTGCTCTTGGGAATGGACGTCATCAAAAATTTGGGTGGTGTCCATGTTGACAAAGAGGGTCGGGCGCGTTTCACTGAAACAGGTCTTGCTCTAGGTGCAGCAATGGAGCTGGAACGGCCTGACTTTCATGCGGAGTTCGACCGGCGCACAAAGTCCTGGACGGTATCTTGGAAATGGTCAGACGATCAACCGCCAGAGAAGCTGTACAACAGTGTGCCGGAGTATAAAATCCCCCCCGCGAGCTTGTGCGGAATACGACAAGGAGTTGCGAGCCTGGATTAATAACGGATCGTTGGTTCCTTATCCAGAGAAGGAATTGGGGCCCCCGAAGGGCCTGATCCCGCTAATGGCCGTTCTCCAGCACAACAAACAAAAGGTGAGGCTGGTGCTCGACTATCGGGAACTGAACGAGCACGTGAACCCTTTTACAGCCCGCGCGGATGTGTGTACCGAGAAGCTAAGGGAATGGCGACAAGCAGGATCAAATGTATCTGTGCTGGATCTTCGCAAGGCATACCTTCAAGTGCGTGTGCACCAATCACTGTGGCCCTATCAAACTGTGCTTATCAAGGGGCAAAGGTATTGCCTGACCCACATGGGGTTTGGACTCAATGTGGCGCCATCGATTATGCAGATGATTGTTGACGCCATTCTGACGAAGGATGAGCGATACAGCGGGCAACATCTGCATATATTGATGACGTATGTGTGAACGAAGGAGTCATATCTGGCGCGCGTGTGAAGGAGCATCTCTACAACTTTGGCCTCCTCAGCAAGGAACCGGAGAGGCTACAGGATGGTGCACGGGTGATTGGTTTGCAGGTCTGGGGAGAAGATGACATTCTGTATTGGAAACGGGAAACGAACTCCCAGACATACCCCCGTTGTCACGCCGTGAAGCATATTTTCTTGTGCGGCAAGTTAGTTGGGCACCTTCCTGTAGGTGGCTGGATGCGTGTTGCGGTGGCGTTTATCAGCGGAGAGCATCTGACGTCACCACTGGATGGGATGACGAATTTCACGACGCCCTCTCAACACCATGATGAGGGAGGTCCTCGCCAGAGCACGCGAAGGAAGACCCAGCGGGGCAGATGGTGCGTTGACAGCCAAGACCTCGGTGTGGGGTTGACGCAAGCTCTCTTGCAACCGGGCGTCGATAGTTCATGATGGAGCCGTGGTGGAAGATGCTTGCTGGTTACGTCCCAGAAAGGGACTCCCAGCACATAAACCTAAGCGGAGCTCGATGCTGTCATCAAGGGGATCAACTTGGCGATCCTCTGAAGTCGACCACCCTGCGTCTGTTCACCGATTCCGCTTGCATTTATAAGTGGATCTCTGATACCCTGACTGGGAGGGCCAGGTGCGGACTAAAGCCACCAGCGAGATGCTTATCCGACGATGGCTCGACACGATCATGAAGCTAGTGCAAGAGTACGCAATAACAATGGAGGTGTCCCTGGTCAAATCTAGCCTCAACAAAGCAGATTGTTTAACGAGGGTGTCCCAAAGGTGGCTTGACGCCGCTAAGAAAGCTATTGAGCCCGTGCAACCCGCCTGTGCTGCGTCCGTGAGACCCGTTCGATTTAATCGAATCAAAGAAGTCCACCAACAAAGTGGGCACCCTGGAGTCAAGCGGACACTGTATTTCGCCAAGTTGGTTGACCCAGGAGTACAAAAGACAGACGTCAGGAGAGTGGTCAGAAGCTGCGTGGCGTGCCAGTCTATAGACCCAGCACCCATTTGCTGGAAGAAAGGGCAGCTGAGCGTGAGGAGCCACTGGAGCCGGCTGGCGATAGATGTTACTCACCACAACGGCGAGGATTTCCTGACACTAATTGATTGCGGTCCATCCAGGTTTTGCGATATGGCGGCTGCTGCGCCGGCAAGATGCAGCCACTATCATCCGTCAGTTAAACAGTATCTTCCTTGAACGTGGCCCCCAATGGAGATATTAACTGACAACGGCACCGCATTCACCAGCGAGCAAGGTTTGCGGATGGCTGGGGAGTGCACCCCACGGTTCTGTTGCGCCCACGCATGCAAGTGGAAATGGAATCATCGAAGAACCACAGGACCGTCAAGACCATCGCAGCCAGGACGGGCTGCGCGGTGTCTGAGGTGGTCTACTTATACAACGTGACCCCGAAGAATGATGTCTCACCCTCTACGGTGCCAGCAGACACATTGCATAGGTACCATGGCAGAGTGAAGGGCATAGAGACCAACCCGCTGACGGAACTGAAAGTAACTGGAGAGAGGCTGAAGAAAGGCGATATCGTCTGGATTAAAAACCCGCACAGCAAGTGCACAACGAAATACGGAACCGGATGCGTCACTGAGGTGATCAGTCCACAGGCGGTACAGGTCGACGGTGTGCCCTGTCACGTTAAGGACCTGTGTCCGGCGACGCAGTTGCAACCACCGCTGGACGATGAGAGCGAATCGGAATCTGTGACCAGTGAGGCATCGCTCTGGTTCACGCCAGCTCCATCAGGCAGTGACTCGGATATCAGTAGCCTTCCAAGGGACGGGTGTTTTTCGACCCTCAGACCTCGGACAGGAGCACAAGCAACGATGAGGCTCGCAGCGCCCCTCTTCGAAGAAGTACCCGGCTTGCGATCGCCGCCCTTCCTGTCAACTCTGTGATCATGAGATCAGAGGGGAGTGTGGGGAAAATAGAAATGGTTTACCTCTGGCACGCCCTCATGTCTGCCTGGCCTGTGGGTTGAGAAAGGAAAGAAAAGATCCAAGATAGCGTCCGTGACTTTTAATATTCACGGTCTGCGTGCAGTCACGCAAAAGTCGCGTTACACACACGCTAATGAGGTGTGTCTGGGCTCCATAAAAGCAGGTTGCTTGGAGAAATTGGCAGAACGGCATTACACCCGTGTTTGGTGTACACGGCTTTGCGTTGCAGCGTGTCAGACATTTTCAGAGGGAAGAGTTGCGTCCCTTACACCGTTGAAGTCGACTCATTTGCTACAAATTGTATATCTCAACTTCTGTCACCATCATATTCATCTTGAAATTGTGCAGTTTTATATAAGACTAGAGTCAAATCTCTATATCAAACTGGAATAGGATCATAATATTGTTTTATTGCAAAATGTGCATAACAATACCAGAAATTCAGTGAAGCCACATTGACTGATATAAGTTTTAAATAAGAAAATATTAAAAGCATATAAAACTCCCTAAGTAGTAATGGTGTACAAAATGAACTTGTGAACTACTGGTCCATATAATAAAACTATTGATACTTACTGATGTAGTACACAGTGATGATTAAACTCACTCCAGTAGTAATGGTCTGCTAAGCATGATTATTATAGGGTCAGCAAATATTTTGGGAAATGAGCCAAAATGAGATAGGCAGTAAAACCCTGATAAGATAACACTAATTTTTTAACCCTTTATCTTAAACCAGGCGTCGGCAACTCATTCGACCCCGCAGGCTGGATCGTGTTATAATGACGGGTCGCGGGTCAGACGAAGGCCATTAATAAAAAAATTAAGGAAAATTACATATGCAGACCCCTGTCAACCTAAATATTTAAAACCATAATGAAAAACATTGAGAAATCAGAAAAACAAAAGAAAATCTAAAATTAAAAAACACCTAACAAAAATTACTTTTCCTCAAGAAACGTCAAAATACTTCAAAGTGAAAAAAATCAACCGAAATGAAATTATGACGTGTAGGTTTGAAACTGTTATTGAAAATTGTTCCACAAACGAACCCCCCCCCACACACACATCAAACAAAAATGAAGCACATATACCCATTCATATGAGTACAAATAGTTGCAAACATATACTTACATACGTACACGTGGTATCATCCACACATTCATGAGGCATGTATGTATAATGCGCGTATGTCTAATTGTCTTTAGATTTCTGCTATCTTGCATGTCAGTCCCTCCCTGGCCTCTTTGACTTTATTGTTCCTTTCGCTTCTGTTATCTTTTAATGTAGCCAAGGGTCATAACAAATATGTATCTATTATTTGACATTAAACGTAGGCAACACAACTTGGTAAAATAAGTCTCATGAAAGATAACTGGCAGATAGTCTAATATTTTAGTGCACTGAGATGTGTAGACATTCTATGGAAAATGACACATAAAAAATTTCATTTGAAAGCCGTCTCTCATGTTAAAAATAGAGTCATTGGCAATCAGGCTCGCGGACCGGTCAAAATGCCCACGGGCCTTGGTTGCTGACCCTTGTCTTAAACCATATCTTAGAGCATGCATATATTGATGCTAGGATTGAAAAATAGAGAAATTGCGACTTCCTTTAGGCTAATTTTATACGCAGTGCTCATTATCATAATTTTACCTGAGATGTTTACTTCTATCTCACTTGAGTCCTTAATGATATTATTTACTCAAATTGCTATCATCATCATTGGTACCAGCTGATCCATCATACCTCAATATGACTTAATACACTCCTATCATTAACCAGCTGGAAACTACAGAATAAAGAGATGGTAACTGAACATAAAAAAGAAGGCAGTGGTAAAACTGTGTTTCCATTACATGTTCAACTGTAGTAATAATGTAGTACTTCCTTTTTATAAAATATTTTCTCTTGCAATGTTTTATTCCTGTAAAACATGGAAAATATTTTCACTATTGTGATTTCTTACTTGTACTGATAGCTTGCTTTTTATATACAGTAATGAATTTTATTATTGTATTGCAAGTCATTTCTGAATTGCGGTTGTCTATCTGCCATTCCTCAGTAAAGAACCCCAATGTGAATTAAGAGACCAAATCAATAACAATTTTCCTAAAGTTTTTTTTTTTTTAATTTTGCTTTAGTTTGAGAGAGGATTAGTTGTCATTTCTTGGAGGAAGTGTATACAAAAGAGAAAGAGAGATAAAAAGGAGGAGTAGATGTCAGTAGGTTGGTTATCTACTATCCTTTTTATTTGTTTGATGTTATTGCTGTTTCAAAATCATTAACAGATTTAAATCTCATTCATTGATTTCTTTCTTTTTTATGGATTATCAATCTTTGGCAGGTTATTTAAGGCCTGAAAATATTTTTAGATTCTAAGAATTTTATAGAGATAATGATTTAATGATACAAGTCCTACTAATTAACCCATAGTAGAGGGGAAAGAGGTGGATTTATACCTTTCCCAAGGGTAATTTCATGTAGGTGAATATAATGGACCCAATTGGAATTGGAACTCAGCTCTTCAATTTCCAATTCGGAGTTGTTATCCATCACTCGCACATCCAAGCTTACAGCACATGGTATTCCCAAGCAGTCACTCATCTAGGTATTGACCAGGCTTGACACTGCTTAACTTCAGTGATTGTATGAGAACTGGTGTTTCAATGTGATATAGCTGTAAGCTGTGAATCTAATTTATGTCTCCTCATTGAAAATAAGAGTATAAAAATAATCTGAAAGCAGAAAATTTGGGTGAGTATTAACATCTTATATCAAAATTTAAACAAAGACAACCTGTCACTGTCTGCATTACACACTCACTGGGTTAAAACCTCCTCCATTTAGTTTGGGCCATTTCCAACAAGTCCAGACAAGTATGGTAGGGTCTCAAATTACATACATTTGTACTTATGCAAAGATTTTTTTCCCCTTAGGAAAAGAAATAAAATTTGTTTTTCAGATTTTCATTATAATTATTATTTTACTCTGTCTCGCTTACGGATTATGTAAAAATAGAGCGATTTTGTAATGGACTGATAGCACATTATGTACTTAAAAATACTAAACAATTTTTCCTGAATATTCCCTTCTGAAATGGGGGCAGGCTGTTTAGGTGTCTAACATTATTGTGTGAAATATGGTAAATAATATTTTCCATCATGAATAAATGTCAACTCAAATGCTTTTAATAATTGTGAGAATCAATGAAAATGACGAAATTCTCGTTTCTGACATAAAATGAAATTAAATTGTGGTTGAAAATTTATTGTTTTTTCTCATCAAAGTTGAATGTTAACCAGTTAAAACTGACCTACAGGCAGATTTAGATTTTAAAAGTGAATATCCTTCATCTGGGAAGTATTTAACTTAATTAATTTTCTTTCTTCATAAATATTTATATGAATGTTTTTAAACATCCCATCATGATTCAGTCAGTCATGTGCCATGCGTGATACACACTAAGGCGATCATGTATCTTTTGATACATGACTGATGAGGCAGATTTTTTTTTCCTGCAGTAGGATTAGTATCATGATTAGTAACCATTTTCTATTTAAAATGTTTTTGTATATATTATTATTGTGCATATTTTAATCTTAATTCATAATTAGATATATTAAATACATAAATAAAAGTCATTTAATCTATACATAATAAAAATAATGTTAAAGAAAAAATGATACAAAAATTATTATTGAGTCACAGCAAATTTCATGTTCAAAGATGGGTAGGAACAGATGAAATTCATGGAAGGCTGGGTTTGACCATCAGGCCAACCCTGCTCTACAGTGAGGTGTCCTGGATATAAATATTGTAAAAACAATTGAAGTTACCCAATTTAATTTGGTAATAACAAGTCAGTTCCTGCTTTTCAAAATAAAAAAAAAAAAAAAAATCCTCAAATTTAATCATTAAATAGCCATATAAAAAAAAAAAAAACTATTTGTAAGATCTCCACGATGCAATCATCATTGCTTGTACAAGAACAAAGGGGAAAAAAATCTGACTGCTCCAATTACTGAGGAATTACTGCTCTCCATTGCAGGAAAAATTCTTGCAAGGATTCTACTGAACAGCATCTTCCAGAGAGTCAGTGCAGCTTCAGAGGCAAACAAGAGCACAACAGCCATGGTGTTTGTTCTCTGGCAGCTGCAGAAGTTTTGGGAGCAAAAAAGGGGGCATTTGTTGATCTGACAAAAGCATTCAACACAGTGAGCAGAAGAGGAATGTAGCAGATCATGGAGTTCTTGAATATGATCATCCAGCAGCATGAGGAACAACATGGCCAAGTTAAATGAAACAGTGATCTCTCAGAGCCCTTCTTGATCATCAACAGTATAAAGTAGGGTTGTGCCCTGGCACTGACTCTTCACTATCTTCTTCAGCATGATGCTCAAACAAGCCACAAAAGATCTTGATGATGGGAATTAAGTCTACATAAGATACTGTCGGAATGGTGGCCTGTTTAATCGATGATGATTAAAAGCCCACACAAAGAACCCAGAGCAAGTTATCCGAGACCTCTGCTTTGCCAATGATGCTGCCCTTATTGTACACACAGAACGAACTTTGCATCACACCACTTTCTGCTTCACAGAGGCTGCCCAACTCTTTGGGCTTGAAGTCAATTTAAAGGAGACAGAAGTACTCCAACAGCCTGCACCTCAGCATGAGTACTGCCCTCCCCACATCATTGGCACAACTGAGTTGAAGACAATTCATCAGTTTACCTAACTTGGATGTACCATCATGTTAGATGCGAGGCTGGACAAGGAGGTTGACAATAGACTGGCAAGGGCAAGGATTGCATTTAGCAGATTATGCAATTGTGTGTAGTACAACAGTCACTTGAAGAAGGGCGCAAAAATCAGAGTGTATAGAGCTATTTTTCTCACCACTCTCTTATACGGCTAAGAGCCATGGTTCACTTACCGACACCACCTATGATTCCTCAAATGGTTCCACCAGTACTGCCTCCACACAATCCTTAACATCCACTGGAGTGACTTTGTCACCAATATTGAAGTCCTTGAAAAGGTGAAGACCACCAGCATTGAGGCCATGCTACTGAAATCTCATCTATGCTGGGGATGTTTCCAAGATGGAGAATCATCACCTGCCTAAAATTTTACTGTATAGTGAACTCTCCACTGACTAATGTGGCAGAGGGGCACCAAAGAAGCGATTCAAAGATTGCCTGAAACAAAAAAAAACCCCAAAAAACATTTGATGCCTGTCATATAAACCATTTTCAATGGTGCTCCCTAGCCAAGAACCGTGAGACCTGGCATCTCACCATCAACCATGCTGTCACCTCCTTTGTAAATACCTGCAAGGCCTCTCTCAAAGACAAGAGGCAGAGGATGAAGTACTGCAATGCTATGCCATTGAGCCCAGGCCAACTTTCAGCTTAAACAGCTGCAACCATGTTCACCTGTCCCGTACTGGCTTTATTAGCCACAAATGTGCCTGCAATCGACATGAACAGACTCCTTCTTGATTTTCGTTTTGTGAAGGCAAGCAATGATGATGATGTGTTTGCATGTGCATTGTGTGTGTGTGTGTGTGCATGCATATATATATATATGTACACACAATTACAACTGCAAACATGGACAAAATTGATTTCAGTATTTCCATCCCAAACAAACGAGAGTATCTTCAGAAACTAATTTTAAAAACTGAAGACTTAATCAGAAGAATGAGGTGGAAGGCCTATTTCTTCCTTAAAGACCAGAAACAATAGGAAATTTTAACACAAATGATACATTTGGATTTAAAAATTTGAAAACGTCACCTTTCAATGACCAACTACACAGTTTTGAAATGGAATTATTTCATATTATCAATAATATTAACTTTCATAATCACAAAAACAAATTTAAAAAACACTTGGACACAGTGGTCAGGCAAATCAACCAATCTAATCAAATCTTTGTAAAATTGGATAAGACTGCAAATTTTTATAAACTTGATCCAAAGGAGTATAAATGCTTTGATTAAAAAGGATTTAATGAAGAGTTACAAGAAAGTGAATAGCGACAATTATAATTATATGAACATCATTAATTCCTTGGATAAATAGATTACTGATAGGTTGAAAATCAGGGATAGGATGGCCAAACTTTCAACTAAGGAAACTTCTGTTCTACTTAAAGATCATAAACCTGATTTTCTGAGTAAACTATCTACAAGGATTATCAATCCGACTAAGTCTGAAATTGGCAGAATGAGCAAAATGATCCTAGAATGTGTGAACATACAAATTAAAAACCAACTCAGTCTCATCCAATGGGTCAGCACTACAGAAGTAATTGGCTGGTTTAAGAATTTTAACAAAAATAATTGTACTTTCATCCAATTTGATATAGTGGATTTCTATCCATTTATATCCAAGAATCTATTTAAAATGGCTTTGGAGTTTGCAGAATTTTATTCTGACATTTCTAAGGATGAAATCAATATCATCTTAAACTGCAGAAAATCAATCCTAATCCACAATAATGAACAGTGGATTAAAAACAAAAACAAAATTTGGATGAAAATTTTGCCATACCTATGGGATCACAGGATTCTGCTCAATCTTCTGATTTAGTTAAATTATTTATTTTGTACAAACTTACTGAATATGAGAAAATTAAATAATATAGGGCTTTATAGAGATGATGTATATATATATATATGTTCTATTTCATCAATTGAAAACCCCAATAATATTAAATTGTATTATGGTTCCACTAGGAATGCTTTTAAAGAACAATATTATAACCATATATCTTCTCTTACTACTGCTAGCAAATGCAATATGACTTGACTTTCAAAATATTTCTGGAAAATGAAGGAAGAAAACAAAATACCTAAAATTAAATGGAAGATCCTCAAAGAAGCTAGAACATGCAAATGAACCTTGTTTTTTTTATACCTACAAGAAAAAATATCTATTATTAAGCTTTGGAATAATAGTCAATTTTAAAACCTAAGATTTGAAACAACCGTTTTTTTTTGTAGGCATATTAAAGATTTAACATTACAATCTTGCTAAACCTTTCAATTTATAATTCACTCCTTTATATTATTTTATCTTCTTATATACATTTTTACTGATCTATCAAATTAAGATTCTAAATTGATTTGTACATATATAATACTAACAATAATATTAGATAAATAGGTTTATACCTATTACTTATTTTACAAGTTATATAATTTTATTTTTTAAAAAGAAATTTACATTAGTATTCTATACTTTATATGTCTTTTTACTTATATTTTAAATTCTGAACTTAATTGTGATACTTTAAATAATTTATTTATTTTGCATATCTAATATTTTTACTTCTTAAATGGTCCTTTTATTAATTTGCATACTATGTTTATTCCGCTAAATAATATGTCTGTTTTTAAATATTGTCAAATTTGGATCACCGCATAGTATCAGAACTTATAGCAGTCACTTCAGCTTAGATTTGGGCCATTCGGGTCTGTTTTTGTCTTAGTGTTGGTATTCTTTCATTGGCCGAATTGAATCATTTACTTCTATTGTCTTCATCTGTTCCTTTCTCTCTTTTTTCTTTCTTTATCCTATTGTTCCTGTAGATATTTCTCCTATCTGTTTTTCCATTCTATTTTCTTCTTTCTTTTTTTTTTTTTGGCAGTTTTTGACATGTTTGTTTAAATTTTGACTGTTATATAATATCAAGACTTTTACCAGACACTTCCACTTAGATTTAAACCTTTTGGGTCAGTTTTTATCTTAGTGTTAACGTTCATCGCCTAAACTGCTAACAACTACTCTGTCCCTTTCTTCCTTTCTCTTTATCCTCTTTTTCAGTTCTGTATTCAGGTAAATCTTTCTCCTATGCGTTTTATTATTCTATCTGCTTCTTTTTCCCTTTCTTTCTCTTTGGAATTTTTGATGAGTTATTTTATTTTTTTAAATTTTCTTAACTCTTATTATGGTTTTTCCCAAAACAATTTGAATAATGAGAAAAAGAAAGTAATATTTCATAGGCGGTATTTTTAAATAGATTTGTTCATGACCATCTTTGTTCCTCACCCATTGAGATGCTTCCACATCAAAACAAAAATGCATCTTTGTTGTGAGTAACTGTTTTGTCCATATGTAACAATTTCTAATAAAAATATATATATGTTGCTGCTGACACTGGAGTTTGAACACAGACCACCAGAGAGTAAACACAGGTGATCCTATTTTGAATAAGTAGATCATGTGATGGTAAAGGAAATGTATATATGGGAATTAGTGTGACATCTAAGTGATCACTATATGGATCACTATTCAGTGGTTACTTTTCAAGTGAGTATTATTGAGCAAGTACTATTAGTGCAAGTGTTATTGGAAGGCATCTAACACCAGTATTGTTCAAAGGTGTTACTATAGTTGTATCTGTGATTACAAAGTCTCTACTACAACAAGCATTACGAAAGTGACAACCAGTATTCAGTGACATTATAAAAGTGGCAACAAAGATTCCTTGAACTTACACTAGGAAAAAATTAACCTGCAAAATATTCAGCAGAGTACAGCGGAATGGAATAACTAAAAGCTATCATGTTTCAAATGTTGCAGCAACAAAAACTACAACAATAATTGGAGCAACAAAAACAACAACATGAACAGCAATTAGAAAGTTTTTTTTTTTTTTTTTTTTTGAGTTTTTTACAAAATGATGACAGGGAAAACTTCAGATTCATTCACTCCAGATGCTGTTGCTAATTTGATCAGGAAATTTGTGTACAATCCAGATAAGTGATAACTTTTCCAGCTTATTATAGAAAATATGAAGGAGTCTTCAAAAGGGATTGTTTGCAATGGAATGATTAAAAGAAAGTTTGGTTATTACAGATAGTCTCCCCTGCTGAACATGAAAAATATATAAATTATATTTTGCCGAAATAACCAGGAGAGATAAATTTTGATGAGACTGTTCTAATACTATCAAAAATTTTGGCGATAGGAGTTCATTATTTAATACTCGATAGCAATGTCTCAGTAAAGTCTGACTATGAAGATTTTGTCACTTATGCAGGAGTCATGAATCGAGAATGTGAAAAGTTCAAGTTAAATGAATTAACTCCTGATTTATTTAAATGCCTGATATTCATACAGGGTTTAACTTCTAATAAGGAGACAGATAAGATCCAGAATACTTGCTAATAGACAGATTTTTTTGCACTAAGAATTATGTTCATTTCCTCTTCTGTTAAGTCTGAATATACAGTAGCAAACTCAAAGGCATTCCTGAATAGATCTCTTGATATATTGATGTTAATCCAAAGTGGCTTTTAATTTGCCTAGTAATCTTTTCTAGGATTCTCGTATTTAAATACGACATATTTATATACAAACAACCCTTTTAGAAAAAAAAATCTCTATGTATACAAATATGAATTTAATGGTGTAGCAATAATGCCAACAACTCTCTGTCGTTTAAACAGACCAGACGAGATGCGTCAAACTGACATCCTCATTTGCTTGAAAATAGACAGCCCGACCCTACCTTGACTTAACCTCTTTCCAAAAGTAACTAATATGTTGATACAAACTGGTTTCACCATGTCCATAGTAATTAATATTATGAATGTATATGCTTATAAAAGCTCCATAAATTTCAAGATTAGTTCTTCCAAAATTCGCTTGAGGATGAAACAGAGCTGGGTACTTTAATTCAATTTAATTTTTATAATTAAATTTAAGTTTTTAGCTTGTTTTTGAAACATGGGAACCCTTACGTAGCGATGGAAACATTTTAAAAAAATAATTATAATTTAGGCTCTACTTAGCACTGTTTTTTTTAAAAGTAAAAATACTAAAGAACTTCGAACTAATGGTTCTTTCCTATTTTTCTATATATTTGTGCACACACAAGTCAACACTTGGAGGTGACAGGCTGTTTCATACTAGACACAATTGTCAGGCTTGATGATTGCGTCTAGCATGAAACAGTCTGTTGTCCGAGTGTTGACTTCAATGTTCACTTTTATATTTACATACGCTCGATCTCTTATATTGAGCACTTTATCCCATGAATATAGCACACCTTCATGAGCCCTTCTAATGTTTGTATGTTTGCTTTAATTTTGGGTGAAAATAAAGACAAAACTGTCCAACATTTGAATATTTTTTAAGTTGGTCCTTGATCTAAGCTTTTGGCTGACATGACTGCCATATGGCACAATTTCTGTATCTACAGGAATAAATATCTGTAAATTGTTACATTACATTGTTTTGTTTTTTTTTCTAGAGGATTTAGTTGTCCAGTTGTAGGGTTATTAGAGACTATGGGGTCAATAGTTTTAAATATTTTATAATATATGATGAGCTAAACCTGTTTATTATTATTAATGGGTTTAACATTTCTATCTATTATGTTTTTGAGTGTTGTTTCATCATACTTGTAATTATTATGCATTTGGTTACAATAGTATAATAGTTTTGTGTTTATTTTGACATACACTATTATTATTAATATTATCAATTTTGTTAGAGGTATTATCAAGTCTATTGAGATACATTTTAATTTGTTGATCGATGACGGAATTAGGAAATCCATTATTAACAAATGCCTGTTTAATGTTATGTAATTCTTTATAGAATATAGTGCAACCCTTCAACCCAATCCTGGTTTGATCAATGGAGTAATCTCTTTGATCATGACCTGCCTTACCCCACATTGTGATTATTTTGATTATAAAGAGGCCAATATCAATTTATCACAGGTATCTTTGTATTGGACTGGTCCAAGTTGAGCGAAGTCGTACAATAAAATTGTCAATATATATATAAAAAATTGTACTATCTTCATATCAATTCTGTGTACAAGGGTTTGTTAGTAGTTGTGTTCGCATAGAGGTGTTTGTTGACCCAACCCGTTCTTAAATTGGACTAACACTTGGGTAAGTTTTTGGCTTGCAGAGTTATCGAAATTTGTTTTACTGTTTTGGTAAGTTGGAGGCTTATTGTTTGGCAGGAAGTGTTGAATCTCTCAGCAACCTCTGTCGCTTCCCTTCTCTGCTCTCTGAACTTAACTGTCTGAATGGCTTTCGTGCATTCATTTTTATGGACTCCAACTAGAAACCGGTGCAGGGCAGGATGTAGGCTGGGTTTCGGTGAATCCCCTGATTTCCAACAAAAATCTATTATTTTTGGTCTTGAGAAATCAAATTAGTTTCATAATTTTGGGGAATTCTCTCTCTCTCGTATGTGTGTGTGTGTGTGGGGGGGTTTACAGATATTGCTCTGTCTGGTTGCCTCCAATTCATCTTAGTACCATCTCTCATTATTGGTCCCCAGTGGGCATGAGCAGCTCCTTCAACCTCCTTAAGGTCTCCTCTGTGCCTGCAACCCTTCAGTGGGTGCAGACTATCCCTCTTCCTTCCTTGATCGCTCTTCTGTGCCTATCACCTCCAAGATTCGGTTGGAGATTGATAAAGACAAATATCGCTTCAAATGTACTTTTCTCATAAATAAATTGACACCACATTTGGCTTTCTCACCTCTGACCAAAGAGACACTTTCCCAGGTAAATTTTTAGTGCTCAGCTGCAAGTGTTCAATTCATTGTTTTTCATTCTGATATCCTACGAAATGAATTCATTTAGCTTTAACTCAATTTTTCTCTTGTCAGATTCAGGCATTAGTTGTCACCGGCTGTCAACAGCTGATTTGTTTGCAGAAACTGAGAATAATTTTCAAGTGGTCATTTGGTCCATTATACATATTTCGATTGTCTGGGAACAATTCTTACTATCAGCCTATTTTTCTGGTATTGTTTAACCCTTTTCATGCTAAGTTATTCATTATTATCTCGTTTTCAAGTTGTCATTTTGATTATTAATTACCAGCAATCCAAAGAGTGTTACAATAGTTTTGGGAGAAGATATCATTTGTATGCGTCAGATAAAGTTTTTTTATAACAGATAACTTATATCATTGGGGACATTAACTATTATAAATAAGAAAATACAAGTTTTCTGCTAGTGGGTTTTCTATATAGAGATGTAGTAAATTTATGCATAATGGAATCAATAAATATATCAAGGAATGGAATTTTATTATTAATATTAAAATCTAATGTAAATTTGAGGATGGAGTGACTTTCAAATTTTTTGTGTAATTTGATCAATATTTTTAGCTAAAATGAAAATATCATCTATGTATCTTACATATATAGGAAGTTTATTAGTGTCATTAAGTATTTCATTTTCTAAATGTGCCATATAATAATTAGAAAAAAGTGGGACTAAAGGAGATCCCATTGCAATACAGTCTATTTGAGTATAAATATTACCTAGGGGGTCATGAATAGGTATGAGTGGTACATGATAATAATTTTTTTAAAATAGTGGGTTTGATAATGATGGGTGGGAAAGAAGTGTAATTGTACACATCACAGATAATAATGTCAATCGTTTCATGGATGGGGACATTAGTAAATAAATTTTGTACATCCAAAGATGCTATTATTTTGTTGTTTGGTTTTACAGAATGAAGAATTTGCATAAATTCATTAATGGAGTTAATAGTGTTTATTTCATTTGGAGTTGATAATCCGATAGATTAATGAAGTTGTCATTGATGTTTGATAAAAGTATTTTTCCTTTATATAATTTGTTTAGCTTTTTATGGATGACTTGATTATGGGATTCATTTTTCCTTTTGTGTTGTATTATATAATAAATCCAGTATTTCCTTGAATTTTTTAGTTGTTGTAGAAGATTGTAAGATTCAATTTAATATGCACAATTTCAGTGTTGAGCTGTGGTAATTCCTGTATGGCTGTGTTTATTTGTTGTTTAATGAGGTTCCATTGAAATGATGTTGGGATCATTTAATGCTGTGGCATCATGTAACTTGAATTTAGTGTATTGGGGCAGCAGTTCATTATATAAACATATATTGTTAAATATACGAGACAATGAATGTCTATTATGTCTGATCATGAGCCCTTCTAATGTTTATGTTTGCTTTAATTTTGGGGGAAAATAAAAGACAAGTTGTCCAACATTTGGATATTTTTTTTATGACTGTATGTGTGTGTGTGTGTGTGTGTATATATATATATATATATATATATATATATATATATGTACTCAGAATAAATGAATATGCATCAATATGATAAATTTCTTTCTACTTTTAATAAGGATATTAAGAAGCTTGTCCATGAATGAGAAGATCATATTAAAAATATGTAGACAAAACTTTCCTAAATTATTTAATGAGACATATCAATGAAAACATGCTGACAAGATAAACACTTAACACACACACAAGATTGAAAGCTGCCCCATTGGGTGGCATTTAAGTTAGCCCCTGTGGAGAGCACTTATCACAATAGGTAGGAAGGAGTAGATGCAATAGGCAACAATAAACTACAGAAGAATTAAAAATTGATCACAGCATTTATGTATTACATTATAATCCTTCTGTCATGACTTAATTTAAAAACAATTTGATGTACCTAGATCCTTACATTTTGCACAAGCAATTATTTTAATTTCATAGGTGACTTTCACTATATTTTGCAATTAATCTTGATTATTCACAAATTTATTCCAGCCTGGAATGTTTTGCTCACAGAGTTAGCCTGATTCCAAAATGGCATGATATGTTGGGTTATGGCCTCTAGAATTAAAGTTGAAAAATGTGTAAAAACAGTGACACACTGACATTCACATTTATAATGTAAATGTGCACACAAACACACACACGTGTGTGTGTGTGTGTGTGGTTCCCACACATCTGTGGGTAGGAAAAAAATTCCAGGAGTATCCTAGGACCACGTTAAGTTTCAAGTACTGAAACTGACATGCATGTGTGTGGACATGTGTGCGCAAAGTGAATAGACATCAATTTCAAAAACACACACTTTGTGGCTTATCTTAATAGTTTGACAGAGGAGATGTTCAAAGAAAAGCTACAACTAGTTCCAATAATTCATGTCACATGGATCAGTTGGAAGCAGCTGAAAATCAAAGTGTTGAAGGCTAAAATTCAACTGAATACAGACCTGGTTATGTTACACATTTTGTGTAGCATTCTACACAGTTTGGAGTTCTACTACACTTGGAAATTTTTAATTACACACTTTAATTCTTACTGCTTCCCTTTTCAGTTATCTAAACTACTCATGATTTGTAAATGTCAAAATTCTAGTCACACATTTCCTCTTAAGTATAATGATTGGCACAGCACACAATAACATTTTTTCAGTTCATCTTGTTTAGCTCCTCTTCCAATTTTGATATGTTAATGAATGTGTCCTTTGCAGATCTTTGCATACATAAAACTTTGCAATAAGTGTGAAGTTCTGAGTCTGTTCAGCTTTCTTTGTATAGCTGTCAGCTGACTTGAGCAAATTTTGAGTGCAACTTTCAAGCACTGCAGAGAAGAGCCTTAGTCCATAATATGCTGTGTGACCAGAGTCTGCTGTTTTATATTTTCAATGTAAATTTCCTTCACTGAGAAACTTCTCTCCACTGAGGCTTGTCCATGAGAGAGCATCAGTAATGAACTGGTAAAAAAATATTAATTCTGAAATTCTTGCAAAAATGAAATAATTGTCGGATTTTAATGAAACTTTCAGGACTTATTTACAAATGAGTTAATTTTTTTGAAATTATTATTATTGTTTTTTTAGAAAAAAATATTGGAGAAAAAAAAAAAAAAGAATATATTTTTAAACACCTGTTAAGCCCCTTCCCTTAATTTCTTAAAATTTTCTAAAATTTACAATCATCAACAGAATGTTTTTTATGCAGGACTCCTTGGAGAATCTAATTTTGTCTTTTTCAAACTATTACCAATTTTCCTAAAATCTGCTCCAATTTGTAAAATAAAAACTGCAATAAAACTATCTAATTATTTAATTAGATAAGCTTTTGTTTTTTTATAAATAATATATATAAGGACGTGATAGTCCAAAGAAAAAAAACTTTTTTTGATGAATAATGAATATTTACAAGAAGTTTTTTCCATTTCTTTTTCTAATTATAAAATTTCAAAAATATTTAAAAATTTTCCCCAACATCCTCAAAGTTAGGTTATTAAGTGAAGACTATATTTACTAAGCAAAAATTGAAAAGCTTAAGACAAATCATCCCACCGAAGATATTTACAATTAAAAATTTTTTGTCTAAATTATTTTAAGTATGGTGTTTCATATGCAACATGATTGTTAAGGTCATGTTTTTCAAAAGTTGTCTCCCTTATGCTCATAAACCTTTTAGTTTTACTTAGTTAAGAAAAATAATTTGTTTTTATTTAGTTTTTAATTTTAATTTTTTTTAAGTTTCTTTATTATTTTTTGTGAGTTATATTTTGATAAAAACATTATTTCATTGACATTTGAAAGTAGTTTTCTTTTCTCATTTTATTTTTAATTGTGGTAGGTACCTCCACTAATTCTTGATACCTAAGTTTAAAAAATGAGTTTAAGAAACAAAAATGAATAAGTTTTCTTGAAGCTTTCATTTTAGCTTTAATTGAAAGCTAAGTCATTAAAAAATAAATTTTTACTATTTACAGTAAGCAAAATACTCTGGTGTATTTCAAAATGATTATAATGCTTTTTGTATTTTTTATGTCAGTAAAAAAAAAAAAAAAAAAAAAAAAAAAAAAAAGCTATAAAAAAATTCTTGCCATTTTTTTGTAAAAAAACTTCTCATTTTTAACAATTTTGTAAAATGAAATGTTATTAACTTATTAATTTTTATAGTATTCTAAATTTTATATTTTCAGAAAGCATCTTCAATTGTAAGGTTAAGTGTATGTTCAATAATTCACCGAAAAAACAGTATAGCATGATGAAAAAAGGCAACAAACTTAATAAAAACAAAGTTTTATCATGGAAAAGTCTGTTATTAATAAGAGGAAAAAACCAAAGTATTTTTTAATTATTTTTTAATTTTGTACTCCTTTCTAGCATGTTTGAAATTTTGGTTGTAAATCTTTTTTTTTTTTTTAAGCACTTTCTTCAAAACACATTGGAAAACACATTAAATTGGAAATTCTTGCAAAAATCAAATAACTTTCAGAACTTCTTCAAAAATGAATGAAATTATTTTAGAAATGTTTTTTTTAGAAAGTCATAGTACATTTTTTTTAACATCAGTTACCCCACCCACACCCATTTACTTAATTTTATGAAAACCTAAAACTCAACTATGTGTATTTTGGTGATTTTTTAATTAAATGCCAAAGACTTTGTAGGATATAAATCAATCTTTTTTTGTAAATTGAGGAGTATTTCTACTCAAACTTTAGCCCTGAATTGTAAAATACAAAACCCAATAAAACTAAGATATTATTTAATTAAAAAGGCTTTTAATGGCTTTTATGAATTATATATTTGAAGGACATTATTGTCTGAAGCCAAAATATTTTTTTGATGAATAATGAATTTTTACAAGAACTGTTTTCTTTTTTTTTTCAATTTTAAATACAAAACGTGATAAAGTTGTTACATGATTTAAAATTAAGTTCAAATATGTGTATCTCTGAAAATGCTCTTATTAAAAGATCTCTTTTTACTGATCTTAAATTTGAAAGTTTATTAAAATCTGCAAAGTGTTTGCATTTTCAAAATAATTTTTTAATATGCCAAAAAAAAAAAAAAAAAAGATATATATTTTCAAATTTTTAATTTTATTTTATTTTTTAAAAGATATTTCACTAAATATTTTTTCATTTTTCATAAATATAATCAATTTTTTTCTTTTTCAGTGAGAGATATACTGCAATTACTATTTTTTTTTTTATAGATTCAATTTTTAGTGACCAGATGCTTTGGACATATAAAAAGTACTTAAAAAAATCAATAGTATTAGACCTTTGAAAGCATTTAACTTTCAAGAATTACTTTGTAGTTAAATAAGCTGGTACACTTAAAATTTGAAAATACTGTTACTTCTGGCTGATAAAATGCCCCATTAGTTGTCGAAACCAATCATGATGGTTAGACATGCTGCTTTTATTTCCAACTAAATTTTTTCTGCTAAAAAATTAAGTAATGTTTGTTTTCAATTACATTGAGTATACTTTAAATGTTCTAATTTTCCTAAAATAACTTTAAAAAAAAATATAATTGACTTTTACGAGATTTTAAATGGAAAATTTCACTTTTGTTTATAAAGTTGTCAATGCTGACATGATTGATTTTTATGTAAATTTTAAAAAAAGTAAATAAATAATTTAACTAAAATTTCAGACATGCTAGAAAGGATTAATAAATTTAAAAAATATTAAAAAAATATTTTGGTCTTTCCTTTTAAGATAAACAAACATTTAGATGATAAAAAAAATTGTTTAATCAAGTTTGGGGCCCTTTTTTCATCACAGTATGCTCTTTTTTAGTGAAGTATTGAACATACTTAGTTAAGTACCTCAAAATATTCAATAAGATATTAGATAATTACTTAAAATATTTTGTTAATTTTTAAAAATTATCTGATAGTTAAAAAAAAAAACAAAAACAAACCGTTTTTAATCAAAATTATAAATTTATGTCAATTCTGGTCCATCATACTTGTCAACACCTTTGGCTGTCAATATATTGATGGGGGCATGGAAATAACAAGCTCCTATGGTCAAGAAATGCTTGTATAGAAAATTTTATGCCATAAATAAGTAATTTTTGTTTCAGAACAGACAAATGTAACTTTAAATTTGCTAATTTTTGACAAATAGTTTCAGAAATAATATTTTATTTTTGCAAGATTTTTAAAACTGAGAATAAGTTTAGTTTACAATCTGTAAAAAAAAAAAAAAAAAAATTAAAAATGGCTATTTCCATTGGTTTTTCTAAGAAAAAAAGAAAAGAAATGAATCAACTAAAAATCATTCTAATTTCTATTATAAATACACCACAATATTTTGCTTTCTGAAATTAGAAAATTTATTCCTTTAGCTTTCAACTGAGGCTAAAAAGAAAGCTTCAAGAAAGATTTTTCATTTATGAAAATACTTTAAATAGGTACTACCATTGAATTTTTGATACCTGAGGTTTAAAATTAATTTTCAAAAATGAAAATCATTTTTGAAGATTTCATTTTAGCTTTAATTGAAATCTAAATGATTAAATTTATTATTTCCAGTAAGTGAAATATTCTGGTGTACTCCAGATAGAAATATGTAGATTAGAATGTCAAATATTTGCTCATTTTTTAAAAAATTTCCTTAAAAGCAGCCATTTTTTTAATTTAAGAAATTAACAAAAAAAAAAAAAAAAAAAATTATTGGGTTTAAAAATCTTCCAAAAATAAAATATATATTTCTGACATGTTATTTGAGTAAAATTAGAAAATTTAAAGTTAAATTAGTCCGATTTTAAATAATAGCCTAAAAAAGTAATATACAAGCATTTCTTAATGATGGGCCATTTTTTTTTGATCATTATTGACGTATCAATAAGTTCCAAGGTGATGACAACTCTTATGGATGACCAGAATTGACATAAATTTACAAAATCTAAGTGAATGCTTTTTTTTTTAGTTTTTAACTACCTAGCAATTTTTACAAATTAACATTTTCAGCAATTATTTAATATTTTATTGACTTTTAATTACGCATCAAGATGCTTTATGAAATTTGCATTTCGTCTCTAGGTTCTTAAGTTTACCAACTTAAACAAAAAATTAACTGAAGTATGACCCAAACTAAAATAAATATATAAAATAAAAATATTAAGTGAAATATTAATTAAAAAAAGTAAAACTTTGAAATTTTGAAGGGATGATTTGCAAAGATGCTAATGATGAAAAAGAAATGAGAAAGGAAAGTGAAAAAATTTTAGCGATCTTTTTAAGGATTATTTCATGTATAGCTTCCCATAGGTAGAAATTGGGAATGTTTATACACTAAATTTTTTTTTTAATTTTTAAAAAAATATTTGGGTACAAACATCTGTCAGGAGCTTTCCCTTTTTTTTTTTTATTATTTGTAAATGAACTGTTCACTTACCAAACCACCAGCTTGAAGCAATGCAGAATTTTAAATGATTTTTAAATATAAATTAGTTAATTAAAATTTTAAAAAAATGAAAACAATTCTTGTAAAAATTAATTAATCATTAAAAAAATTTTCTTAAGACAATAGTCTCCTTAATAAATTTTATTTATCAAAGCAATTAAAATCTTTTCTAAAGTGTTATTGCATTATTTTGCAATCCAGACTAGATTTTTGGTGAATGGGTTAAATGTTGGAAAAAAAAAAAAAAAAAAAAAAAAAAGATTTACTATCTCCAAGGAGTCCTGCTTTTAACTAATAAAAAAAATCCCTGCCCTAAAAATTTAATTTCTCAAAATTTCATGAAATTATGTAAGTGGGTGGTAACATATGCAGAAAAATATAAAAAATTTTTTACCAAGATTTTCTAAAAAAATTTAATTAATTTCTGAATATGTCCTGAAAGTTTAATTAAAATCCGAAAATTATTTGATTTTTGCAAGAAATTACAAATTAATATATATTTCACCTGAAAAATCACAAAAAAAAAAAAACCCTAATATTATTGGTTTAGCTGCTGATGTAAGCAAAACAAGATTAACAAAAATTTTGAATGTGCTAGAAAGGATTAAAAAATAAAAAATAATTTGGTCTTTCCTCTTAATAATAACAAAGATTTTGGTGATAAAACTTTGTTTTTTTATCGAGTTTGGGCCTTTTTCATCATGCTATGCTATTTTTCCGAGTTCAAGTGAATGTACCACATATATATATATATATATATATATATATATATATATATATATATATATATATATATATATTTTATGCTTTTTATGCTTAACATTCTTTTATAGATACTAATATTTAAGTAAATGCTCTGTTTATAATAAATAGTATTAGACAACATATACCGCCTGAATGTT
Organism: Acanthosepion pharaonis; assembly: GCA_903632075.3. Taxonomy (NCBI): domain Eukaryota; kingdom Metazoa; phylum Mollusca; class Cephalopoda; order Sepiida; family Sepiidae; genus Acanthosepion; species Acanthosepion pharaonis. The sequence continues at coordinate 718,224 of CAHIKZ030005526.1, read as the reverse complement.
CGAGAAATTTTCACAGAATATTAAACAGAAAAATGTCTTAAAATAATTGTCGGACTTTGTCCATTTCATAATATATATATATATATATATATATATATATATATATATATATAAATAAAATTTAGGTGAATTTCCTAGATAACGAACAAATTTATTTATAAATAAAAAAAACTCTTTAGTGTTTTTCTTGTTTACAACAACTTTATTTTGTGATTGGTGTACTGGCTTACTAGAAAACTCTTACAAAAAATTCAACTATATAAAATTTTATATTAAGACGAAACTGGCAACTATTTTTTTTTATTTTTACTCACTACTTTGTTATTAACTTAATTTTACCACAAAAAGTTTTTTTTTTTTTTTTAAACAGAAACAAAAAGATTTCACTACATGTCATATTTTCCTTTTTTTCTGTTTGAAAACATTCTATGATTTACAAGTGTCATTTGTATTTCCTTTTTTTCTTCTTTCATTTTGTGAAGAAATAGATTTCACATTTATTTCCTAAAACTAGTCAATTATGTTTTTAACATTTTTCTTCAATCTTTTTCTCTTACAATGGTATAAATGTTAATAAAATTTAATTTTATTAACATCTGAAAGTCTTTTTCAATAGTGTTTCTTTGGAAATGGTCACACAGTAGTGATAACACTAAACTGAAATTTTGATGCAGTTTCACGGTATGAAAATGAAACCAAAAAAGTCATTCTTTTAGTTAAATTGTGTGTGTGTGTGTGTGTAGGCAGTAATCCTTCATTTATGCATGTTTCATTAAAAATGACAGACAAGGTACTACGGTTAAGCTTTTTATTTAATTTTGCTTGTGTTTGCACAAGAGCTTTTTTGGACAGTGTGTAGAAACTGTCCAAATGTTCTATAGTTCCAAGCACTTACGGCTATACTTTTAGCTATACTTTTAGCCATTGTCAAGGATGATTTTATTTTTCAGTTTAATTGAGTGTGTGCATTATGTGTATGCTTTTAGTGTGTTATAGAGGTGTATTTATTTTCTGAACACAGTTAACACATTGTGGCCTAGTTCATAGTTAAGATTGTTAAGAGTTGGCTTTTTTTTTTATTATGAGGGCTTTTATTATTTTTAATCTTTTTTACAAGTGAATGAGGTTATGATGTTTGTGTTTTTTACTAGTATGTTTTGAATGTGCTGACCATGTTTCTAAAATAAAAAAAAAAATTACCATAACTCTAGATACATACATACATAAAAATGTACACACTCAGTTAAAAATAAAAAAACAACATTGATAATTATTTACATTATTCAGACGATCGTTCTCATCTTTGTCACCATATTCATTACGTTTCGGCCGTTGTACACTCCGGCCTTCTTCCGGCAGGTGGTTGAAATGTCAAACTGAACCCTTTATTTCGCTCACTGGGGTAGACTGTTCTAGTTCCATGTGCCATGTTTGATGGATGTCAGTTATCAGTTATCTCCTGTTAATTTCCCTCTGAAAGTTCTCCACTGCCTTAACCGGGTATTGAACTCACACTCTTTGGGTCCTGTCACTGGATCTAACCAACACCTTTATCTACTGTGCCATGTGTCCTTGAGGACATCTGGTTATGAATCTCTGGGTATTATAAACCTAATGTCTTCAGCAACCATTTTTACCAGTGCTCAGGCGGATGAACTGAGATGGAAAGTGAGACAGACCTTGGAGAGAGCCAAGCCACCCAGGTCTAACATAACAAAACTGGAGAGGCTGGTGATTGGATTCCTACAGAGGAATGAAAACATACTACTGGCTGACAAAGGCAATGTGACTGTGGTGATGGACAAATCAGATTATACAAGAAAACCGGAAGACCTCATTAGCAATGGTAGCTACAGCAAAGTGAAAAAGGATCCTACTATGAAAACGGAGCGCAAACTGTCACAGATACTAATCAAGAACAAGGATTACTTCGCACCTAAGATGTATAGGCAGTTATTGCAGCGTTACACCAAGCTACCTCACATATACAGTCTCCCTAAGATTCACAAAGACGGTATTCTGCTCAGGCAGATCGTTATTTGCCAAGGCTCTGTGTGCCACCCTCTGAGTCACTTCCTTGTAGATATAATTGACCCATTGATCGGAAAGTCTCCTTCATATGTCCCAAACTCCGCCCACTTCGTGGAAATAATCAAAGATGCTCCTATCCTATTCAACCAGATGGTGAGCTTGGACGTGGACGTGGTGAGTTTGTTTACCAAGGTACCCATGAAGGAGGTACTCTCAGTAGTCAGAGACAGATTGGCCTCTGACTCTTCCCTAGAAGAACGGACCAGTATTCCAATAGATAATCTGATGGAGATGTTAACTTTCTGTAAACAAACAACACACTTCGGAATGGGATCACACATATATTGACAGGATAAGGGCTTAGCAATGGGCTCACCATTATCACCAGCAATGGCAAATATATACATGGAATACTTTGAGGAAATGGCATTAGAATCTATATCTGTAAAGCCAACTATATGGTTATGGTACGTAGATGACACCTTCATATTCCGGCCACACCAGGAAGATGTTCAGGTTCTACTGGACCATATGAACTCAATAAGACCTGCAATACAGTTCACAATGGAGAAAGATAGTAACAACACACTCCCATTCCTGGATGTTCTAATATCTCGAACAGAGCACGGGTTTAAGACATCCGTATACCGACATTCACCAGACAGTACCTCAATTTCAACTCCCACCATCCATACAGCATAAAGAAAGGGATTGTCCATTTCTTACAACACCGAGCAAAAGTTATAAGTGGCGACTCAGAGACATTAGATAAAGAATTGGTCAGTATAAGTAGTACCCTACAACATAACAACTACCCTGGGTACATGGCAGCAGCCCCAAAAAACTGGGATAGGCGAATACAAGAGGAGGAGGACAACGACACTCAGAAAACAGTCTGCCTGCCTTATGTGAAAGGGTTATCAGAGAAAATACAAAGGATCTGCGGTCCATATAACATCAGGACAACCTTCAAAAGCTTGACGACTTTGCAGATATCTCTCCCAAGTAAGACCTCCCATAGAGGAGAACATGACTAAAGACTGTGTGGATGCTATCCTGTGCAGCTGCGGAAAGGAATATAAAGGAGAGACAGGCCGTCCCTTCAAGGTAAGGCTTCAAGAATACCAGAAAGCTGTAACACGAGGGGAAGTGGAAAAATCAGGTGTAGCTGAACACATATGGAGAGAGAAGGGAGATCACCACCCTCTGTGGGATCATGTTCAGATTATAGACAAGGAACATCATTGGAAAATTTGTAAACTTAAGGAATCAGCACATATGCTAGGCCACAAAAACCTCCTGAGCCGACCAAGCACAGAAATAAATACAATATGGGAACCAGTAATATTGCCAGAGAAAAGCAATGATAACAACAAAGTTGCAATATGAGCTCTGGTAAAAACATGGAATGATAACAGCAAAATTGCAATATGAGCACTGGTAAAAATGGTTGCTGAAGACATTAGGTTTATAATACCCAGAAATTCATACCCAGATGTCCTCAAGGACACATGGCACAGTGGATAAAGGCGTTGGTTAGATCCAGTGACAGGACCCAAAGGCAGTGGAGAACTTTCAGAGGGAAATTAACAGGAGATAACTGATAACTGACATCAAACGTAAAGCTAGAACAGTCTACCCCAGTGAGTGAAATAAAGGGCTCAGTTTGACATTCCAACCACCGAGCATACATTGGCCGAAATGTAATGAATATGGCGACAAAAATGAGGACAATAGTCTGAATAATGTAAATAATCTACATAATACCTCATCTCAGAAATATAGACAAAAATTGATAATGTTTAAAAAGAATAGCTGAAAGCGCTCAGATATACAGAACATTTGGACAATTTTTACAGGCTTGAAGTGACTCATTTACATATGAAATCACAAAGACTATAAATAACTACGGCTATTGCTCATGAGGCAGTTGGAGTATGTAACACTACACTACAATGGCATCACCGGTATCTAAAGAACTGAATAAACACAGGATAATTATGAATACGCATAAGCATGGCGTAGGATACTAGCAGCTAAAACAGGAACTAAAAAGTTAAAGGATCTAAAATCAGTCAGAAAAATGCAAACATTTCTTCCTAGATTAATGCTAAGTTATAGGACAATACCACATGCTGGAAGATCAAAAAGCCTGTCTACCCTCATAGGTAGACAAATTAGAGCCCCAGTGACCATGTCTTATGCTACCAATGAAAAACTAGAGTATAAAAAGAATAGTTAACCTAATTTAAAAGAGGCAAAATTCATAATGCAAAGTGGACAGAACACTATGATAAGAGAAAAAATAGAAATATAATATTAATGCATACCGACCAAGTTAGATTGCAACAAGATAGCGATGAAGAAATGTATAGTGAGCCTGAAAGTAATGAAAGCAAAATTGTCATGTCAAGCCAAGACAAACATTACAGTGAAATCAAGAGCAATTTTGGCTTTGAAGATGAAGATGGCTTGAAACACTCCTATGAAAAAGAAAAAGATCACAATCTTCCATATCTAGACAATCTCTTGGGGAGATAGGGGAAGAAAGTGAGGATACAAAGCTCTCAAATGTACCAGGGAAAATAAGAGGATAAAATTTGCATATGAAGTCACAAAGACTATAAATAGCTATTGCTATTACCCATGAGGCAGCTGAGTGCATGCTACTTCCTGTGAGTCAGTAACACTACACACACTTTATGTCCAGAAAAGAGGAGGCTAAACTAGGAACCTCCAGTCTAATGCTCTTCCGCTTTTTGCATGTAATCACCATTTGCAATATGGGAAAAGCTTTATAATACCATCAACTAATGAATATTCACGTTTCACATGTATTTAAGGATTCCTTTGAAGAGACAAACACTTTGCTGCTTGTAGCCATAGAGAAAAACTTTCAATTGGCTATGATCTTCAGTGAGCCATGCATTCCACAAGTTAAGGTGTTGGCATGAGTTACTTTTTTCCTTTGGTGGAAAACTCATTTTGAATTTTCTCTCTCTCTCTCTGTTAGTGCCACAGAATCAATTCGCTGTCAGGCACACAAGCTATTTTAGTCAAGTAATTACAAGAAAGTAAGGAAACATTCTTGGCCTAGCCAAATTCTTTCTTGGTTGTACTGAGAATTTTTCAGCAACCTCTCATACTTCTGTTTATTCAACTATAACTCACATATTGAAAGAGCACAAGTTTTCTTTGAGAGCACCACTGTTGTGACCTTATGCCAGATGAGGCTGAATTTAATAGAGAAGGAAAAGAAATGCATGATAGTATGGACAAATAGTGTAGAAGGAAGAGATTAATGGCAATGATAGAAAACAAAAAATAGATGCATCTGTAGAGGCATATGAAAACCTAAATGGGTTGTGTGACATCAAAGTGATTTATATGCAAGAAAAATAAGCAGTCAATATCTTAATTTTTAGAATCATCAGAAATTTTTTTTTTTAAATGCTAAGGACAGGGGAAAAAGAAATTCCTGAAACAGTTTCAATTCTTATCCACAAATAAGTGACTTATTTTCAGGTTAACTTGTGAGCATCACCAACATATATTTGTGTAAAAAGTTGATCTGCTTTTTCAAGAATTGTCCAAAATTGAAGATTTTTATATTTCTTTTTAAAGAAGAGCAGATTTAATAGGAAGGTGATAGAAAGAAAAGATGACAAGCATGAACACAAGAAAGATTCTCATTTACTTTTGAATGTTAAATGCTAAATGACATTTCTGGTTCAAAAAAAGCATGTGCACTCTTCAAAAAGAAAAAAGAAGAAAAACACATGGAATGAAAGCAAACAATGCTGAGAAGGTGGGAGACAAAAATAAACAAAAGAGATAATGAAGTAGGAGTTGTGGGAGTTGTAATACCATTAGCTTTTATCAGCATGTGACACTGTCAAATGACAATGGAACTCTTCTGCTTTGTGAACATACACACTTACTCCTATGTTTCAGAAATGCACTCCCCAACACTGTGTGTGTGTGTTTTTATATATATATATATATATATATATATATATATATATATAAACAGAACTTGGTAGACAAAATCAAACGAGTATATGCATACATAACTTATTTATTCATATTGAGATGACAATTATGTGAGGAGCTATTCTTTGCAAACAGCTAATGAATAAAATGTTGATAATTTCCCCTAAATATTTGTGTTATTTACAAAAACATCTAAAAATAATAATTTATAAAGAAAAGTAAAAATTATTTTCTTCCCAACTTATACAAGTAAATGACAAAACCTATGAAAATTAAATAATGAAAAAACTACAATTATAAACATTTCAGACAATTCAAATATTAACAATTAGATAAGAACATTTATAACAATGTTCACTGGTTTGGGTGATAAAATCAAAGATTCAAAATGAGATTTATTTATTTTTTTTTAAATCATTTCACACTAAGCAAAGCAGTAAAGCCACTAAGAGGCAAGAGGTTACTGAGTGTGGGAGAATATAAGAAGAAAAAAATCACTATTAAAGAAAAGAGGACAATAAATGAACAGGAATTAAAAAGACAAGATAACAACAGACACTGCATTTCAATTTTTGAAGAATAAAGTTGACTGGAAAGTAAGTGACTGGAGTACAATTCCACAAGTGAGAAGTGCAAGAGAAGAAACTCTTAGCATAGAAGTTAGGTTACACTGAGCCATTTCAACTGTAAAATGATGAGACCTTGCTGCCAATCTAGTACTACAATTAAATTCATAGAGTAAAGATGCCATCAAGGAAAGTTCATGAGAATAATTGCCATGAAAGTATTTATAGAAAAGGCAGAGGGAAGCTATATTATGGTGGTGGGAAAGTGACGGAAGCTAAGATGCCATGTCAGGACCAATAACAATGTAGATTCTTCTTTGGGTTTTACCAAGAATCTCTAAATATATAACAGAAGAACCAGACTAGATGTGGCAACAATATTCAAAACATGGACAAATGACAGGTGTACAAGATAAATTCTAGCAAGAAAAATTGTCTAGCACAACACAGTGAACCAACTTTTGCAGCAGACCTATTGATTCAATATAATCTTTCTACTTTATGTAAATGGAAAATGTTAGTGCGAGAAGGTGCAATGAGTCATTCTCCTGAAGGTTAGCATCAGCCATATTAATGGAAGGTAAACAGGGTTCTCTCAGATTGTTAAAAGAGAGCATTTTCATTTTGGAAGCATTAAAATTAACAAGCCATTTCTTGCCCCAGTTAACAGATTGTAGATAATTTTTGAGATCAGCTGCCAATTTGACCTTAATGAACCGGTCAGACTTACTATTACTTATTATTTAGTAAATAGGTGTGTTCATCAACATAGATACCGAGTTGAGAATAGATTAGTTGTAGACTTAAAAGATAAGTAATAGCAAATTACACCCCTTTCTATTCCTGTTGTAACTGCTTAAGTTATGACTGAGATTAATTTGAACCAAATGCATTTGCACTGGGTCTCATTTTGATATGAAAGAAAAAAAAAAAAAAAAAAAAAAAAAAAAGAAAAGAGCAAAATTGTTGAAAACTAAAAAAAAGAAGCAGATTTAAAGAAAAAAAATGATTATGTACTGAAGTATTATTTTATCTGTTCCAATAAGAACTTACCTTGTAAAGGAGTATCTTTGACCTGAACTGGAGAATGCCAGGTGTTTGGTGTGAAGCTACTTGCATGTAGAGAGAGAGATGAAAATCCACAGGTATTCTTTTTTCTATTCTGGGGTGTCTTTTCAAGGAGTTTTTTCAGTGAAGTTTGAAAAAACCACAGAGAACAAATGCGACCTGATAACAAAATATATATAAAAAAAAAAGAAAACAAGAGTAATATAAGTATATAATTCCAAGATAAAGAAATTGAATTGTGTGAGGAATTTACAGTCAGTAAATCAATATTTGTAAAAATAAAATATTTAGAATTTCAGCTACATATTAACTTCAGACTCATATGTATACACAGTGAATAAAAGCTACTTATCTATTTCCTTGATGTATGAAAAGCCATAATGGTGTAAGAATCTAATAAATTGAAAAACTTTTTTTTTTTTTGCTTGGATCGGGATTCAGAAAGACAAAAATAAACTTTCATAAAATTTACAAGGATATGTTTTTCATCTCTTTCATTGTTAATTTTACAAAATATATGTATAAAAAAAAAAAAAAAAAGACAGAAAAATCTATGATCTTATGTGATATAATGTTTGAGCCCAGTCATAATTATGTAGTAAAATCCTTTTGACTTCTTTAAATAAAAAGTATACAATTACATCTACCATACAGTGTCTTAGACCCTTTACACATCTTGCATAATAAAACTTAACTTTACATAGCTGAAAAATATAAACTACTATAAATTGAAATTTTAATATTCCTAATCCTTTATACATATAATGCATGTTAAAAATTCTAACGATATCCATGTAATCTAAACAAGGTTCTTTGCACTTTCTCAAAACTGAAATATACGTCCCCCCCATTTGATGGTGAAAAAGCTTGTTCAGTTTAATTAAAAAATAAAAGACTTTTTTTTTAAAAATCTTTTTACCTATACCGAATCACATATTTATCATTTTGTTCCCTTATCTTGTACCATCTTTCAGGCAATGTCATAATTCAATTCTTAAAGTTTTTATTGTTTTGTGCAAAGAACTGCATTTCTAGACAGTTTTTGCAGTTTTCCAAAGTAAAATTTTTCTTTGAGAAAATTCTTTAAAAGCCAGAATAAATGGTTATTTGAAGTTGCAATATCTGAGGAAGGTTGTGTGTAAATGAAAACTTTCCATACAAACTAACAATTTGCCATCAAAGCAGGTTTCATGTAGTTTAGCATTATCCTAATGGAATATTCTACCCTTTTCACTAATTATAGTTTTCAATTAGTCTAATGGGAATGAGTATTTGTTTTGGATCAATTGTTAAGAGTTCATAGTTGAGGACTCACTTCCAATACAACCATAAGCCTTTCAAATCACAGGTCTTCTTTCAGACAAACAATATGGTTTTTGTTTCTCTAGGTCAAATAGTGATGTGTCAATGGTTAATGCTGAAACAGTATCAAACTTTAGATATGAATGCTGAATCTCAGGCAGTTGCTTTTGATATTTCAAAGGTGTTTGACAGGTTTTGGCATGCTGGTCTTCTTCAAATGTTTGTTTGATAAATATGATTTATATACCTTGTATCCTGAAAGATAAACTTTTTATTCCATCATTTAAACAGGATATTTTTCTGTACAAGCACTTCCAACAATGGTACTTCTGTTAAATTTGGGTAAATCTTGATGAGTTAATGCGTAAAAGATTTAATATAAAAGAAAAAAAAAAAAAATTGATGTCCATACATTCACAACCAAAAAAAAAAAAAAAGAAAAGAAAAATAATTGGAATCTTTTATCATACAAATTAAAAAAAATGTTACAAAATTTTAGCTCATTGTAATATGGAAGACATAATTAAGCTTTTAAAACATGAAAGTATGAAAATTACCAAAAAACAATTTTCAGTGAAATTAGTCCTGAAGGAAAAATGATAGAGTACAGGAATAAAAAGCTACATAAAAATGTGACTTCATTACCAGAAGCAGAGAATTGGGATTTAACTGATTTGATAGTCCCTATTGTTAAAGATGTTTTTAAATAGTCTGAATTTTGTGAATGATTATTCAGGTTCGATCAAGATTTATTGTCTCAAACAAATCACCAAGAAATATTTAGCTGCATCAGTGTCATGTCTTAGAAGTGAGAACAATATATAATTTATATGTAAAGAGTTTGAATCCATTTTCATTAAGAACTATATTAAGCTTGAAAAGTTTGCTTGCTGTTCAAAGAACATTTTGGAAAATACTTTGGAGATCTCTATTTGAAACAGCAAGATAGTTATTACTCAGACTGAGATTAGCAAAACTGTTGTGAATACATGCTATCATATCTCCTATTTGAAATAAATGTTACTCTCCCAGAACAGGACAAATGGCTTAAACTACTCCCTAGTATTAAACCAAATATTAGTAACATGTCAAAAGGTAGTGTGGCAGACTTTACATATTTTCTAAAAATGAAAGAGCTTGTGAAGTTCATGAGTAACCTTGAAGCAGTGATTGATGGGAATGAAATTGCTAAACCATCACCATCAGTGCCAGTCAATGAAATAATTATAAAACCTGAATGTATTGAGGAGACAGAGGAAGTAATGGTGATAATGAAACAACAGAAATCTTGTTTCTGTTCAAGACCACTTCAGTACAGATCACAATCTAGATCAGGGGTCACAATATTGCTATTGTTGCCTTCTTAGATAACTTTTTAGTAAATAAGTAGGTTTGTTGTCTTTATTTTTTGAGCATTTAGTGTATTGAACAAAATGTTTATCTGGCCCGCGCTCGTCATTCTCTCAATTATCTGGCCCTCTGTGAAAAATGTTTGGTGACAAGAAAATGTAATGACACACATCAGTCTCAGTCTAATAGGTAGTGCCATGACTTTAAATAGGACAAGACAGTATGAAGGTGACAACAATGCAATGACCGATCATGGCTTGTGTAATGAATAGCGGCATGGAATGAAAAACTGGAGAGCAGAATTTGAATTGAATCCCAATTTATGTACAAAGACCCTTGAGAAAGGTATGAATCCATCTCTTCTCCCTCAGCTATGGCTTAAATAACAATGCAAACTGAGCTGTATAACTGGTTAGAAACCATTCTAGGAGAAAAACAAATCTGAATTCAAAACTGATATAGATACTTTGAGCAATGTGCTTAACTAAAAACAGGTTATTGAATTAGAATTGTGCAAGTCTCCTGTAATGTCATGCACTATGTGCATTTTTTTTATATTATAGACCAACATGTAGATCACCAAAAAACAGATGCTAATCAATGTTAAGATCTTCAGAATATAGAAAAGAAAGTAAAATTGTTGATCAGTTAAAAATTTTATATTTGTACTGAAAGTGACTGTACTGATGAAGGTGGTATTGATTGCTAGCTCAGTAGGAATCATTAAATCGATACATCATATATTGTTGAGTAACATTCATTATAGTGGAAAACAGACCATAGACTTTAGTTAGCCATTAGCTAATGTAGGCCAGACATATTAACCATTGGCAAGAAGCCATATAAAAAGAATTAAACATGCTAAGGGAAAACAATATAAAAATTTACCAGAAGACAAGCAAGGACAATTCTAAGGCAGGTTTTGTTGCAAAGAGATATTACTAAATATCTGGCATTGATTATTGGGACATTTACATTATAACCATTAAAGTGTTAATGCAATTTACTGTTCAGTATAGTTTGTTTATTCCCCAGATGGATGTTAAAAGTGCTTATTTTAATGCTCCAATAGAGTGTAAACTGTATGTGGAACAAGCAAGATTTGCAATTAATGGTAAAAAAACAGTGAAAAACTAGTATGTACATTAAAAAAGTCATTATACAGTCAAAAACAAAGCAGACAGAATTGAAATATTGTATTGCATTCCTATCTGGTTAATCATAACTTCGTCCATTCAACTGCCAATCCTTATATCTTTACTAAATAGACAAGCGTTTCTCAACTATTGCACCCAGGCAAAATAATGCACGCTGAAAGGTAGCCAGGTGCATTACAAGTCAACAGAAGAGTAATTTATGAATTTTTTTGTTCATATAAAAATTATAAGCTGATAAACATTATGAACTTGTAAAGTTAGAGATTGAAATCACATTCATAAGATCTGAACTTATATATATTCTTTTTTAAGTAATAATAATATAAAAATCCTTCAGTGACTATATTGAAATATCTAATGATTTTTAAATAAATTGTAACCGAACTATTCTCTGGTTCCTTCACTAATTTGGAAAATCACAAATATATATAACATTATTTTCAATAACCTATATTGGAAAATGCAATTTCAAAAATATACAGAAGAATATACATGTGCACATACAAAGAATAAATTATTTATTCCACATGAAATACAATCTTGTATTAAAATTTAAAATGTGCCCCAGAGTTTTAGTTATTCTACAAGTGTGACTTGAAATAAAAATCATTGGGAAACACTAAAACAGACTAAAAGTAAAAATTATTATTATTATTTGGGTTGATAATATTGCAACAAACTGTATTTCTCCATTCAATGATATGAAAAAGTACTGACATTGAAAATGAAGGAGTGAGGAGAAAATGTTTGGTTACTAGAATACAATTTATATATTTAGATTATTTATATATAAAGGCAATGTTAAATCTCTCTCTTGTATATTACATTACAATTTATATATAAAGGCAATGTTATATTAGAAAGAACAAGTCAACATTTAGAAAAACTGATAACCAAATGTTATACAAAATTGTAAATCCAGATCCACTCTGTGAAATAGAAATAAATAAATAAGCTGTGCTAATTGAACAATGATAAATTGTACAGAAAAATAGTTTAAGGGTTAATCTATGTCATGTCATTTACTCAACCAGATTTGCATTATAACACCAAGCAAATCTAACTATAACCCATTTAACTGAAGCAAAACATGTTTTATATTATCTGAAACATACAAAAGATCAAAATCTAAATTTCCTAGAGTCAGTTCAATCCAAGAATTGTTTTCTATGATGCTGACCTGAAATAATTCTAAAGACCATTTTAACATAGATTACTTTCATCCTTTGTGTTAATAACAGAACAGATAGACACAAAACAGACAAGAATCATTTAATCAGTAATTATATTTGAGCATATTATTTAGTGTGACTTTCATCTGGTATGTTTAAAATTTGCCTGTCATTAAAAGAAGCGATAAAAATTTTATCATCTAGGAAAATGTCACATCCAGCCTTTGTTAAAAAATGATAAGCATTGATAACCAAGCTTGTTCAGATTCACCAGTAAAAATAACAAATAAAAAATTATACCCAATGATAGTGTAAGCACTGACTGATACAATAGTGTGTAATAACAAATTTTAGTGAGGCATGGCTGAGCAACATCACAAGTGATGTTGCTTGAACACACGTGCAAATGTTTACAAAACCCTTTTTAATTAATATGTTACATAAATAAAAGAAAGAAGAAAAAAAATCCTCACTAAATTTTTTCCAGTAATTAAATACATTGAGACAAAACCAATTTATTTTAAATAGGAATATTTTGTCCATCTGTCATCATAACAGATTATAAAGTTCACAATCATGAAATTTGTCAATTTTAGACAAATTAATACTTTTTTCTTTCAGGTTTTTTCTCCAGTTTCTGATTTTTGAAGACAAAATATACTTTTCAAAAAAAAGCAAACAATTTTCATTTCAAGGAGGAAGACCAGAAAATTCCAACAGTGTCTGCCTTACATCAATGGCTAATCAGAAAAGACTCAGTATCTGTGGTCCATACAACATCAGGAAAATATTCAGAAGCAGCTCCATTCTACAGAGAAATCTCTGCTGAGTAAAACCTAACATGGGGGAAGAACATACTCTATTCCTTACAGTTGCAGCAAAGAATATAAACTGTCACCTAAAAGTAAACCTGGAGGAACATTGATAAGCTGTAGTGAGGGGTAAGAGAATGAAATTAGGTCTGGCTGATCATGTATTGGTGGAATGAAGTGAAAATACTGTACAAGGAAGAACACTGGAGAGTTAAGCATTTGAAAGAATCAGCACATATGTTAAGCTATGGTTGGTTCATGAATTTGGAACCATCGTATTTGTGAGTTCAATCCCTGGCAATGTGTACTTGACTCTGTGAAAACAGGGTGAGCAATAACTGAGCAATACTAAGAATAAGAACTAGGCAAGATATTCCTAAATATGGGCAGTGAAAAGAGAACAGTCTACCCTCTCCGTAAATTTAATAAAGGGATCAGTTCAGAATTCCTTGTAGGTTATCTGGATAGGAATACACCTGATGAAGGCTGGAGGGCATAATGGCCAATGTTTTGTTATATATACAATAAAGATTAGGACAATAGTCTGCATAGTAAATAATGATAACTATTCCCAGAAATTCAGACAGAAGCTTTATTTCATATAAAATAATTATTATCCAAAAGAACAAAAGCCTTTTAAAATTTGAAATGGGTGGGGGAAGTTGTAGAATCAATTTATTAAATTTAACCACAAATCTATTCTCTTCACCAGGAATAATGTATTACTAAATTTGTATCTTGCACATTTATAAATCTGCCATTTGTCTGTAGATTGAATACTGCTGCCATATCTGGTATAGTGCATTAGTTATATATTTTGATTTGATATTCTACGCAAAGGAAGGGTCTGTCATGTTATCAGTTTGGACCTTGTATCTTGACTGCAGTCACTTTCCCATTGCTGACAGTTTCCTTGGTGCATCAACTGCATGAATTTAAGCATACTTTTAAATTGGCTACTAGGTCCAATTTTATTTTTGAAATAGTTAGATCTTACCATAAGTTCTATTCTAACAGTTTTTACATGTGCTTCTCCCTTCCAAAACACTTTCCCAGTTTCCTACTTCCCTGCAACTTGCAATCATCAAAAATTTGAATGCAATGTCAATCACCATCTTCTGTCTTCTTGAATCCTGTTCTTTTATTGCCATTTCTCCTTACTAAAATCTTATTCTCTTCCACTCTGCAGGGTGGGCTAACCATAGAAGTTGTCTTTCACAAAAAAAAGTTGAAAACATTAGTGGATGAAGTACCAGAGAGAGTCAACTCTTACCAAAAAAAAAAAAAAAAAAAAGAAAGAAAGAAATTTACACCTTGTAGAGCAATGTCTTGCCTTTAGTCATCAGTTGGTTTCATATATCTGTGCACATACAACTCAAGGTACACGTACATCAAAAAGAGGGTATACTGCATTCATTTCATGGAAAATTGAGTATTAGTTTTCTTTTAAGTGAGAGAAACAGGCTGAAGAAGATTCACAATTGCTTGCAATACATGCTGATAAAATAAAAACTGTGATGAAGGGAATAGTCATTACAGTGATAGAACTTTTAGTGGAACTTCATCTCCAGTTCTAAACAGGAAAAGTAAAGGCATTTTGGGAATCTGAATATTCAAACAACTCTAGCATTTGTTATGTAGAAGAACCACTTCTAATGATCTACAGTTACGAGCACCAAGGCCAATGGGTTGCAGTATATTATTACTCCAATTTTTACATTGATCAAGTCATTGATATTACTTCACTGTCCAGTGCTGTAATCAAAACCAACCAAAGAAATGATTATTTTTATGGTTTTTGTTGGATGATATGGCACAAGTGGCATCAACATTTGTCTTTAGATGGGACTTTCAAGTGATGATAGGACATGGAATATTCCAGGAATATTTTTATCAACAAATTCAGACAACAAATCACCATTACAAAAGGAAATACAGGAGGATTATTCCAACTGTCCAGAAAGTCTTTTTCATCAGTTCCAATGTGTTTGTATTTTTTTTCAGTTTAAAGATGAATTTAAAGCTTTACAATAAGCATTTGTTTAAAGAACTGACCAATGATTTATTTCATGAAGCCAATTTCTAAATTTTGTAGTCATTACTGCCCTCTTTTATGACAAATTACAAATTGCATAATTTCTAAAATTAAATGAGAAAATGTACCTCCAATGGATATTTTTTTTCATGGCAGGTTCAGTATGGTATACTTTTGACCTGTTTTTGCCCAATGGTCAAATTGTGCTTCAGGTTGTTTTTACATGGTATAAATATGCATTTTGATTTAATGATGTACGACAGACAAAAAAAAAATATATATATATAATTAGCTTCATCTCTGTTGTGCTATGAATCATAGCAAGAAGTTGCAAGGCATTAACTGTTGAAATGAAACTTAGATGAACAATCAAATGTGACCTTTTCTGTCATGTCTTAGCTATTTCATTTTTGAGAATGCAATTTTTCCTGAAGATTACTCTGGTTTGATGTAATAATTATTGATTCCATTAGTATTATATTTCTTTTACTTCTAGACAACCTATACATTACATTTATAATGATTTTTAACTAGTCTGAAGACTGTATCTCCAGTTGAAATTGAATTCTGGTACAATAGCACACAAGATGGAAAATTGAGCAATCTTGAATGGTTATTAACTTTGTTGCTAACCGAACTACCAAGATAAATTTAGTATCATTTTTTATGTTTTGCCAAGGTCTCTATATCTGTATTAGACTTACAGATATAGTGAAAACAAAATTTTACTTTGAGATACCGATTTATAAAAATAATTTTTTAGTTTTCAATAATCTTCTATGCAAAGTTTCAAGACATAAAATATTTTTGACTGAGTTAAAACTTCATAGCAGAAAAAAGTTGAAGCGAGTTTAAACACCATATGGCAAGGGCATTTAAATCTGACCTGTTTCCTATACTTAGCTGAGAGAGATTCTGTCCCAATCTACATGAAATATTTAGATGATAAATCATAGTGTTTGTAATTTCTTATTTGCTGAATTTAGTGGAGTGGACTGAGAATGTCAAGTTGGTATGTGAGCTGTACAGCATAAAGAGGCATTGTTGGGGATGCTTGTTTTGTTGCACCCAGCAGAGGGATGTTAAGCATATTAATTTAGCAGAACTTGCCACAATGATAAAAGTAGGTATCCCAGCACTCAACTTACAGCTAATGAAATTCTTAACTAAATACTAAATAAGGCATATATTCAACTTGCCATAAAAACAATGCATACCAAATAAAAGCTTATTTCATGAACATTGTTTTTATCTTATTTATTTTTATATGTACTACAGTGTGCGAGGAACATTACAGTTTGAAAATAGAGACATTTTGGTGATTTTGCAAAATTTTCGCCATTTTTTTTTACTGACGTCAATTTAGACTTCCCCAAATTTTGTAATATGGGCACTCCACAGGGTTTATTACAATTTTGGTAACACGTTAGTTCGAAAGCTTCGTTTTCATATATTTTATATTTTTTAATTTTAATAAGTTTGTAAACAATTCGAATGAAAAGTTTGATCGTAAAATTCAAATGCTTCTTGTAAAAATAAAAACACATAAAATTAGGTACCTCCAAAAATTCGCAAAATGTCAGTATAGCATAATGATAACAGGTCCAAAACTTAATAAAAACAAAGTTTCATCATTAAAATGTATATGTTATTCTTAAGAGGAAAGAACAAAGTATTTTTAAAATATTTTTTTTTAATTTTTCTCTTCTTTCTAACATGTTTTAAATTTGGGCCAAACATCTCTTTTTTTCTTTTCTTTTTTTTTTTTTAAAACCGTATGACTTGTGGTCATCGCTTTTTTTAGTGTAGCAATTTCGGGGGAGAACCCATTAATTTTGAAATTATTGCAAAAAATCAAATAATTGTCTAATTAAGATGAAACTTTCAGAACTTATTCAAAAATGAATGAATTTATTTTTGAAATTTTTATTTTTAGAAAATCTTGGTAATTGTAATTTTTTTTTTTTTACATCTGTTACTACCCCCAAATTTAATTTTATGAAATTTTA
The DNA here is from genome assembly GCA_903632075.3 of Acanthosepion pharaonis. Taxonomy (NCBI): domain Eukaryota; kingdom Metazoa; phylum Mollusca; class Cephalopoda; order Sepiida; family Sepiidae; genus Acanthosepion; species Acanthosepion pharaonis. The sequence continues at coordinate 700,729 of CAHIKZ030005526.1, read as the reverse complement.
TAGAATTTCAAAAAGTTTGTAAACTTTCTATTTTTACTTATAAGCAGGACTCCTTGGAGAAATTAAATAACCAATTTTGTTTTTCACAACTAATTTCATTTTTTTTTAAAAAAATCTGCTCCAAATCGTAAAAATAAAAACTGCAATAACCTATCTAATTATCAAATAAAATATGTTTTTATTTGCTTTTATAAATAATATACATTAAGGACATTATTATCTGAAGAAAAAAAAAAATTTCAATGAATATAGAATTTTTACAACAATTGTTTGCATTTTTCTTTTCTTTTTTTTCATTTTTTTTTCTTTAATTTTCAAAAATGTTTTAAAATTCTCTCATGCAGCACATTTGGTCGGTTATTAGGTTTTTAAGTGAAGACTATATTTGCTAAGCGAAAATTAAAAGCTTAATACAAATAATGCTACCAAAACTTTTTACCATAATAAAAGTTATTTTTTTTGTGCATCAAGTTTATTTTTATTTCTTGGTATGGTGTCTCGCAAGTGATATTATGGTTAAAAGGTCATGTGTTTCAAGGCTTGTCTCCCCCTAAGGGAAAGCACTTGACATAAGTAAAATAAGTGTTCAATTATCTAAGTAATAAAAATTTAAGTACTTTAAAAATTTAATAAATAAAATAACTTAAACAATTCATAAACATCAAAATATAATAAAGAATAAAATGAAAAAATAGGATCTTAAAAAATATAAATATTAAATACTATAAATTTTAAAGTATAGTGTTATCTCTATCATTTGTGATAACATAATTATTTTTATTAATTATATCTCAGTTATTAAATTAAAAAGTGAATTATTGAGATAATATTAATAAAATTATATTTCAGTTGTAAAAATGTAATAACTGAGTGAGATAGATGTTATAATAATTAATAATTTTATTATTAATTATTATTAATGATTTAAGATAAATATTAATATAATAATTAATAATATAATTTATAATTAATATAATAATAATTACATCTCAGTTAATTAAAAATGTAATAACTGATAATATAGTAATTAATAAAATTATTTATCATAATTATCTACCATTATAGAGGTAACTACACAATTTTAAAAATTTTTATAGCATTTTATTTTTAAATTATTATAAGAAAGCATCTTCAAAATTAGTTAAAAATCAGTAAAATATTAGATAATTGCTTAAAATATTTTAAATTTTAAACATTACTTAGTAGTTAAAAAAAAACAATAGCAAACAATTCTTACTTAAAATTCGAAAAATTTTATCAGCTCTGGTCCACCATACTAAACCTGTCAACACATGCGGCATCAAATTATCGATGGAGACTTGAGAAAACCAAGACTCCATGGTGAAGAAATGCTTGTCTAGGAAATTTCATTGTGTAAGTGATGTTTGTTTTAAAATAGATTAATTAAACGTTAAATTTGCTAATTTTACGAAAGTAACATTTCAAAAATCTATGTTATTTTTGTTTACATTTCTCTAAAAAAAAAAAAAAAAAAAAAAAAAAGTTAAACATGACCGTTTCGATTAGTTTTTCAGAAGAATCGATTAAAATCATTATAATTTCTAGTTGAAATACAGTACAGTGTTTTGTTTTCTGGAATTAGAAAATTTAATCAATTAGCTTTCAATTGAAGCTGGGGGAAAGCTTCAAAAATGATTTTTTATTTATGAAAAATACCTTTTAAACCTTGGGTATACCGAATTATTGGAGGTACCTATGTAAAATATATCATTAAAACGCTCATTTAATAATGTATGAAACTAAATCAAAATCAAATATGAAACAATAGCTCCATTTTGTGTGTGTGTGATTATGTATAATCATGTGCAACTTGCTCAGCCATCATTTCAACTCCACGGACAGTCAATACACAGCGACAACATGGACACTCAAAAATCGACCAGCATGTTTTCTATGGACGAAATTTTCAAGGAAATCAGTAAGAATTTGTTTTAAATATTAATTTTCTATATGTAAAATGCAAATGGGATTTAAAAACAGCTTTCATCATAAAAAACATGAAACAAAAATCGTTTTGTTTACTTTACGCTCAGATTCAAATCACGGAAAAAAACATAGGACTGATCAAAAAATGTTCATATTCAAAGAATGAGATAAAAAAAAAAAAAAAAAAAAAAAAAAAAAATTCTAGAAAGTCGAGCACATTTGTAAAAATAAAAATAAATCTGCCAAAATTAAACGGTTTGAGATATTTTGATGAAATAAAAACTGCTAAGTTTCTTTAATGATGTAGATTAAGAAGATGCAATCAGATAACACCTAGTACCTGTTTGAAATTTTCATCTGTGATGCCTAATAAAAGGCATCAGTCTAATGGCATAATGTCACACCTAAGAATAACCTCTCACCATCTACAGTGCCGGCAGACATGGTACAGAATTATCATGTCTGTGTATTGGGCATTAATGTAATGCCTCTGCCTCGACCATGGAATACTTGAGGAGCATACGAGATGGGAGACATTGTCTGGGTTAAGACTCTGCAAGGGAGGTGTACAACCAAGTTCAAGATGGGCTGCATAACCAAGGTTAACAGTTTGCAGTCAGTACAATCATTCCCAGTCATGTGATGAACTTGTGTCCCTTTCGGGGATCGTATTCTCTACTTGAACATGGATGGAGGTGATTCAACAAAAAGTGAGCTGTTAGTAGACCTGAGATCAACTTCACAAGATTATTCTTCAGATACCAGCAGCATAGGCGCAGGATAACCCAATGACTAGTCCAGTAGTGATTCATTTGAAGATGAAACTGGCATTGCTTCCACTCAGAGAAGTACCCAAGAGCCAATAGGCAGTATGGTTTGTTTGTAAAGAAAGAAACAAAAAAGTTTAAAGCATTTTTCTTACAATTTATAAAAAGAAAATAGCATTCAATAAATTGTTTAACCAATGGAGAATGGAAACAGCTCAAAAATAGCATTCTTACAGCTAAGTTAGGCTTTCCTTTTTTCAATTTATCTAATTATTACTTTAATATATATTTTTATATAATAGATAATTTTTAAACATTTAAGCTTACCTGTAGTGTTATTCAACTTGGACAGAGTTTGTTTTCTTTTTTCATCCAGCTCAGCCAGGCTGACCTTAGCCACGAATGCAACTTGGTGTTCATGACATCCACAATACTGGTCAGTCATCAGGATAGCTAATCGGGGACAAACAACAATGACTGGTAAGAGAGGGAAAAAAAAAAAAAAAAAAAAAAAAAGACATCTTTGGAATTCAGATATACATGGCTTTATTTCTTATCTGTTTAATAAATTTGAAGAAATTACTGGAAACAAAGGAATGTTTCATCAATGATCTGTTTGAATTTTTAAGGTGAGCTTTTGTTAACATTTACGGATTCTTTTTCTAGCATCCTTGTCTTTGTCGTTTTTATCACAAAGTTTTAGTGGCTCAGATATCTGTTGTATTCAGTAACTTTAAGGGAGTTTTGAAAAGAATACCATTTTTTTTTTTTAAAATGGACCTGTTCTTCTTAACACTTGGCTTTTATCCCATTCTGATATGCTTCCTACAGATTTAAACTCCTAATTGCTACACTGATTTTTCCATATCTTCAACACCTTGCTCAGAGAGTGAATTTAATGTTCAGGAAAGGAAGTGAATTTATACACTAGACAGATACTGAAACCTTGAGATAAATACAATAAAGATAAGGTTACTCGTTTGAAAGAATCCTTAATTTTTTTTCTCTCTAATATTACACAGATGTCCTCAAGGACACATGGCACAGTGGATAAAGGCGTTAGTTAGATCCAGTGACAGGACCCAAAGAGTGAGAGTTCAATACCCGGTTAAGGTAATGGAAAACTTTCAGAGGGAAATTAACAGGAGATAACTGACATGCATTAAACATGGCACATGGAACTAGAACAGTCTACCCCAGTGAGCGAAATAAAGGGTTCAGTTTGACATTCCAACCACCTAAGAAGGCCAGTGCATACAACGGCCAAAACATTGTAATAAATATGACGACAAAGATGAGGACAATAGTCTGAATAATGTAAATAATGTAGAAATGATAGACAATTTATAATACCCAACTGATATGAATATCTGTTGTTCAGGATTAAGGTTAGGAGCAGGATACTGTCCTATAATAGTTCCAGGCTATGCTGAGTGATATTGCACAAGCTAGTCATGTATACTATTTCAATGGGTCTTCTCTATGCCAGACAAAACTTAGATTAGTAATGTGACAATTTATTTACTATTTTTTAAGTAAAAAAACAAAACAATAACTGATTTGTGTTTTTAAGTGAAGTTAAATAAGTTTTATAAATCAGGTCAGAGATTACTGCTTTAGACTGGTACAGTACAATGTAACCCATTACAATCTGTCACGTTATTTGTAGAATAGATGGGCATGCCAAAATAACATCACAGCCCTGAGAAATATCAAGATGAACACTGTATAGTCCCCTCCCACTGACAATTTATTAGGTGACTGGATATTTTGATTTCATAGTTACCTCCTAAGATTCACTAACAAAAAAAAAAAAAAAAAAAAAAAAAAAAATCAGACTCGATGAAAAAATCCTCCAAACAAATTTTATCATCCAAATCTTTATTATTATATTTTTAATCCTCCAAAGAAAAGCTAAGGTTTAAAATGAATTTTAAAAATAAAAAATCTTTCTTGAAGTTTTATTCTAGTTTTAATTTCAAGATAATAAATTAAATATTTTCAATAAGCAAAATACTTTGGTGTATTTCAAAATGAATTTAAAACGATTGGAACGAGTTTTTGAAATTGCTAAAAATGACCGATTTTAGTCATATTTACAATTCTCTTACAAATTGGATGACAATGTAGTAAGGAGCCTTTCTTGTTCCCCTGTTAGGGCTTCACTTTCTCCACTTCCCAACACTCCTCCAGCTAAATCTAGCACTCCTTCTTCTGACTCTACTCCCACCACTTCAAAAAAAAAAAAAGAGGCCGTTCCCGAGAGGGTAAAAAATATGTCAAGTAGACAGGCAGGCTTTGGTTGGTGTGGCATCAGCAGAAGACCTTAGAAATTTCCCCAAAGCCTAGGTGTCATAAAACTGATTAGGGATGTGGGGAGGGGATTAACTGTATGGGACCACCTTTGGGAGGCTCAGGAGGCCTTCCCAGCCATTAGAATGGTGGGATCACCTGAATTGATGAAATTGCAGAAGTTTTGTGTCTGGAGGGTCCCTGTTATTCTCCATCCCACATTATATAGGGCTCTAAAGTTAACATATCCCAGGGTCTGTCCTTCGTCGTAGATGGAGCTATGATCCAGGAGACACTTTGTTTGCGAAGTTGAAAGTGTGTGTGCTGTCTAGCGACTTTGTTGTCTATTCAGCATACGGGGACCAACAGGCAAAGGTGTTTTTTTGCTGGTTAAATGTACCCTGGATGCGAGGGTGGACTGATATTGCCGTGAGATAAGTTTAGCTAGGCAGGCTCTTGAGCGATCAACTAGCGAGCACTATGAAGGTCAGGTAATTAGGCATAGGTTAAACAAGATGCCTAACGAAGCTGTGAACATGGGCGCAGAATTGCACAAGGAAGAGATCCGTTGAGGTTCTAATTGTTATATTCGTGAGGTCAAAACCCCATAGGTGGGTACTCTGAAGTCAACTGATGATATGTGTGAGGTGTTTCGGCAGCATTTCGAGAGACGATTTACCAAGGAGCCTGGTCTCAATAGTTTTGCAGCTATTTGGCTGACTTTCCTCAGCTTGCACCGACTGAAGCTGCGAGGGAGAGATCACGGAAGGCGAAGTCTACTTGATATTGAAGAGGATCAGCAGTGGCAAGATTTACCCTATGAATTGTACTTGAGGTTGTCGCACATCTTTGTGCTGATTTTGACTGCCATGTTCAACAACTGGTTTCGGCAGGGGGCCATCCACAGTCGGATCATCAGGGGTGTGGTCATGCTGTTGAAAAAGGGCAAGAATTAGATGATTATAGGCCTATAACTCTGCTAAACATCAGTTAAAGATTTTGGGCAAGATCCTGATGCAGTCAGTTGCCGAGAGTCTGTTGGGACCCGATCAAACTTGTGCTTTAAGGGGCTGAGCAATTCAAAGCAACCTGCATCTGATCCTCATGATCCTAGAGGGTGTAAAAGACAATGAGGAGACTGCACTGATCAATTTCGATCAGTCCAAGGCATTTGATAGGGTTGATCATCGGTACCTAGCTGCTGTCTTGCAGGCCACCGGATTCCAACAACACTTCTTCTCCTGTATTGCTCCCGCAGTGCTGTGGTACAGGTGATGGAAAGTGGTCGCGCACTTTTGTGCTGTCTTGGTTAGTCTGTCGAGGTTGCTCACTGTTGCCCCTACTTTATGCTTTGGAATGGGGTGAGCAGTCTGGCCCTACATGGAATTGCTGTCCCTGGTGGAGCTTGAGCCAAGGCTTCCCCATATGCTGATGACGTATCCATTTTCGTGTCATGTAGCAGCAACATTGAGGTGGAACAGAAGGCACTTGAATGGTACGAAAAGGTCACAGGGATCAAGATTAACTGCAACAAGTCTTCTGGCTTGCAGTTAGGTTCCTGGAAGGGGGTTGATCTTCCGGGGGCCTTTTGGCTGGACAGATGATCCTGTCTGCATTCTTGGAGTGTGGTTTGGAACTGACTGGAGAAAAATTGGTCAAAAGTACAGGCAAAGGTCGGAGCGTCAGTTGCGACTTGGCTTCGAAGGAGGTTGTCCTTAGAGCTGAGGCATGTGCTGCTTACGTCTTTCCTCTTATCCTTTACCATTTGGCTGTACATCCTTTTTGCAAGGACCGTCAGAATGCAATCAAATACTTATTGTTCACCCTATTTCCGCAAGCAGAAGATCCGCAAAGAATGCTGTGTCCAGTGTCATGAGGGGCTGGAAATGCCATACTTGGTGAGTCACTGACACGCCTCAAGGTTGGCTTTCCTACACGACGTTTTGACTGAGGATTCAATTTTGGAGGGGAGTATTAGAGATGCCTTCCCTCAGCGAGTGTCGAATGGTCTTGAGGGCCTTTCCACAGTCCAGTGCCTTTCACGGCCTTGAAAGATCTTGTATTATGAATTAGTAGAGGGGGTCACAAGGATCCTCTCTGTGGGTGGATCAGATTGTTGTTGGCCGAGTTGCGCTCTTTCTGGTCTTGGGCACCAGCAGCAAATTACCTCAGCAACCCTGAGTTTTCGCTTACCTGGCGAGTGATTCAGAACATGCTATCTCTCAATGACTGGATCTTCAGATGGGGCTGGGTGGATTTACCTGACTGACATCGCGGACTTTGGCTTAGAAGAAACGGTTTCACACGCCTTCTACCATTGTGCAGGTGCACTGTTTCTGGGATTATGCCATTAGCGAGTTGAGGGCTCGTATCGCTCCTGATATTCTCATACTCATCAATCTTGCATATGTGCGTGATAATCTGTTGCCCCTGTATTCTGGGGAGAAACGTATGGTGTTTCTAATGCTGCTAGCTGTGGCGTGAATGGTGATTTGGATGTGGTGGATGGAGGGATTCAGATTCTTTTAGCACCAGCTGAAGGTGAAGATCAGGACTGATAGAAAGTGCTTGATATTGACAGATTTCAGTGAAAGTAGCAAGCTTGGTTTGTGTGAAAGGGGCTAACATTGAGGTCCCTTTTCCAGTCCACTAGGTCACAACGGGGCAGTTTCCTGTGACCCCCCCCCTAGTTAAGCCAGACACTATTTGTTTTTCTAGTCAATGTGAATAAGTGTTGCTCCTGGCCTGTTCCTGGCACTCTCTTTTGTTATGATCCATGTCAAGATTTCCAACCTCCCCAGATTGTTTTTGGACCCCTTTTTCATCTCAGCTGGGTCAGACTTTGATCCCCCCCCCATTCTGTCATTTCTTTTTACCCTTCCCACTCCATTAGTGAGTGTGCAGCCACTCTCATTATTTTGAGTGGTGGACAGGTCTTACTAACATCTGTTTTGTTTTAGTTTGTTTTTAGTTAAATTTTAGTTCATTTCCAGGGTTCATTCCCTCCCACACATTTCATGTTTCATGAAATTTTTTTATATTTTTGCATTTAGTCATTTTAAGATTTTTATATCATGGGGTGTTTTGTAAGTTTCCCCTGTGAGTATGTGGTATTATGATATATGTAGGATTGAATGGTGATGAATGAGTTCTTATGGTAAATGGATCAATTGTATTGGATGAATGAGTCATGGTCGTGATTAACTAGGACTAGGATAGTTAGCGAAGACCAGGCTCTCCCCACTTCCCCTTCAGCCATGTGCCACATTTATTGTATATTTAACAATAATAAATAATCTAGCTAGGATCTGTTCCAGCTGTGCTGGTCAAATTCTCTGCCTCTGGACAGACAGGATCCCCAGACGAGGCTATGTCAAAGGGCAGAGTCTTGTCTCAGGAAACAGCTACCCAACCCTGTTTTATACAGGTTCTACGGGGAATTTTTGGCTGAGCCTACACGCTCGGATACCACACATAAATCGCATGGGGAGGTTAGTAAATATACTAGCTGGGATCTGTTACTCAGATCTTAGCTGGTGTTGAACTCTCTGCCTTTGGGCAGAGAGGAACCTGGACGGGGCTATTCTGAAGGGCAGTCTTGTCTGGGGACATAGACAGACCTGAACATGTTTATGCAGGGTTAGGGGGAATTTTTGGTTGAGCCTATGGGCTTGGATTGCCCCACATTAAATTCGACCTTCTGCCACATCCTACCTTGTGGGGAGGCTGGTAAATATTGTCTAACTGAGATCTGTTGAGTACGGTTCAGACTTACATGAGAACTACCGACCTTCCAATAGTAGCACTCACTACTGGATTGATTTGTGACGACCTTGTTCATAACTGTTAGTGTTATCTTTATTCGTATTAAACTGGTTTTTACAATAAACCTTTACTTATTTTATCCACTGTGTTTTTCAAGTATATATTCCTATTAGCACAGAATATAACAAATTGTAACTGTGGATCCTGCTTGACAAAAATATAAATAAATAATTGATGATTTAAATTCTCCGAGGATTTGTCCTTATAACTAATGTAAACATTAAAGCTCTACAAAAATTAATTCTTTTTAATTTTATAAAATTAAATAAGTGCGGGAGAGGGGTAACATGTAAAAAAAAAAGAAAGATATTTTACAATTTTACAAAGATTTTCTTAAAAAAAGGCACGTTTCCAAAATGATTTAATTCATTGGTAAAGAAGTTTTGAAAATTTCATTAAAATCCGACAATTATTTGATTTTGGCCAAAAATTTCCAACCCAAAAAATAGAAAGAAAAATTAATAAGCTAAATAAATAAATATCCTTTGGTATTTCCTCTAAATTGCGAATATAAAGATTTTGACGGCAAAACTTTCTTTAGTTTTCTGTTTTTAAGTTTGTTTGGGACATTTTTTCATCAAGTATGCTCATTTTTTAGCGAATCTGCCGGAGATATGCAAGTCTTAAAGCGAGTGTGAGTTATATAAATTAAAAATTTAATACCCACTTTCCACGTCAATATCAATACAATGTTACAATTAATTGACGCGTTGGAGGAGGTGGAGGGCGTATTTAACAAAAAAAAAAAAAAAAAAAAAAAAAAATCGAAAATTGATTTTTATACTGCAAATTATTACAAGTATTTCACAAAAGCCGATTACATATCTCAAGCTCAATTTTGGTTTATAGTTCGTAACCATGCAATTAACAACGTAGCACAAAAACCCCGTAGAATTTGTCTGCGGAATACAATGTTACTTTGTTACATAATAATAGTGAAATCATTAAGGTTTTTGTCAAATCAAAAGCATTTTATTTTTGGTCGTATGTTTAAAATATTCCTTTTTACAAGCTTTATTTTTCAAATGAAATAAGAAGAATCATTCTGAATCTCAGAATTTCGCTATTGCCCATTAAAATGATTGGAAAAAAGCGATCTAAAAACAACGAAAAAGAGAGTTAACATAACAAAGCATAAAACAAAATAGCTCCAGTTTGTTCAACTTAGGAAGCTTAACATCGCAACCAATACTGTCAATAACAAATGAGCAAATGAAAAATACCTAATAAATCGAATATAGCTTAGTTTTATTTACTAAATACATAATTATGTAACTAAATACGATGTTTCCGTAAACTGGATATTTCCTGTAATAAATTCTTAGTAATTATTATTTTTACTTAAGCGTAAGGTTGTCCTTCATTTACGATTCCTTACGGCTGACCATAAAAAAGAATGCTGATCAAAACTGCACAAAACCTTGAAGCGCGTATGGCCGCAAAATTACCAAATGTCGAATACGCCCCTCCTCCACAGAACGAGTCATTTATTTTAACCGACGTGTCTTTCCCACCTGTGACCAACCAAGCCAGTTCATTAAACAAAAACACTAGCGAGACTGTACAGTCTGAAAATCTTGCCACCCCAATTTTCTTTTGCAGTTTGAAAGAGAGTTAGGGGTGACAATACTTTCGGACCACACTGTACAATATATAAAATATCCCTTACATCAATTTTTAAATGAACAAATTAAAATTTCAATTGATTGTATGTTGATTCTAAAAAATTTAAGTGAAATGAAAATTACTTTTTAGCTGCTAATAAAAAAAAAAAAAAATATTGCAAAGAGGAAAGAGTTCAGATTTTTATATTCATCAGCTTCTACAATACACTGTCTAGATCAGAAAAAGTCATCATTCAATAAGAAGAATTTGTTATTCATTTTTTTTTTAAACAATAATGAATCTCAAATGATGGTTTTAATAACTACTTTAACTTACCTTCTTTACGATTACTAAATCATTTGTTTTGACTTCGAGTGTTGTGTACATTCAGTCTTTTTGAAAAACAAAAAAATTATTACAGAAATACTAAATTATATAAGTCTGGATACTATTAAAAAATTGGGGAGAGAAGACAAAAACGTGCAATATTCTGAGAAATTTTAAGACACAATAAAAAATTATTCTATTCAACAAAGTTCCGCTCACGTTTTGAAAACTTCATGTTGAAAATGGCGCGATAGATTCATTTAAATGTCGAACCGGAGTGACCGAAACGAAACAAAAAGTATATGAAAGTTGTCAATTGGAAAATTTTCAACATATATTGGAGTGTATTAATTAAAAATGAAAAATGAAGTAAAAAAAGCAAGATATTTAAAAAATAAGATGACTAATAAATCATAAAAAATATATTTATTTGTTTTTGTTGAGAACTAAAAGAAAAGCAAAAATATAATTTTCTTTTCAGTTTTGGTTCCACACGTATTTTGATTCATTTTTATCGTAATGATTTTAATTGCATTTCTCTGAGAAAATTATTTATAATAATAAATAATCTTTTACATTTCAGATTAATTACTAATACCTAATTTAGGTATTTTTAAAAATTATCTTAATAATACATCTTCTTCAGTGTCTATATTCAACAACCTGTTGGCTGTGTGTCAAAATAACACATGGAAGTTCTAAAAACAATAATAAGAAAAACGCTTTTCAAATAATTTGAAAAAATATCCTCATTGAAGTTAAATTTTCTTTTTATTTTTATTTGAAAGGTAATAATAACCTAAAGTTAATCCGTAAAGAAAGAAATTAATTTATGTATGTAAATAATTCTAAAATCTAAAACATTGGCACGTCACTCAAACACAAGACGAAAAGAAAACAACAAATTTAAAAAGACTTAAAAATCCAATATTTGCCTCAAAGATTTGTTTCAAAATAAATTAGTAAATTTAAGGATTAATTAACTTTTGTAAGTAAATGTATTGTAACGCTTACTTTTTGCTTAAAATATATCGAAAATAACATTTTTATTTACGCACAATGAATAGCCCATGAGCAGTCATCAAACACTAAACAAACAAAAAAAAAAACAGTAGTTGTTTTCTACCATCACCAAATTTTAAAAAGTACGGACGATCAAAAGTACAATTCAGAAATTAGTTATGTCCATACTTAAAAATAAATTACCTTCAACCTTATATAACAAAATTATTTTAAAATATAATTTTTCATCCTATACCCTTTTAGTTTTATGAAACTTAGTAGAATGAATTTTATTTTTTACTACATTTAAATTTTTATAAGTAAAAAGAAATTAATTAAAAACTAATGAAATGTTGCTTAAATGCATTGCTTTTATTTTTTTTATTATTTTCTTGTCTGTTTGAGGTCTTAAAATGGTTAATTAGGTCTTTTTCAGTTATTCTTTTAAAATTTATTAAACTAAAAGTGCTACAAAAAAGTGAAAGAAAATTGATAAAAACATTTTTTTTTTTTTTACTGAACATTTTCAGGGATTTTTCTTTATATAACTCAAACTGTAAAAACATTCGCGAACTTCTCCCCATGAGTTAATGAAAAGTGGGAAGGCAGTGATTGGTCAGAAAGGGCCAATGCCACCCCTCCCTAATTTTGGCTGGCCCCCTCCGTTGCCCCCACCACTTTTCTAAGCTTAAAAAATGTGTGAAACTGATCAGTATTTGATTTTGATAAGATTTGATCTTCAGTACTTTTCAGTTTCACTCTGTGTTTTCTTTTTCATTTAGCTTTTTTTAATTACATTCACATCTGCAAAGATCAAGCAAAATAAGGACACATACAGAGATCAGTTTGAAAAAAAAATAAACATAAAAATAATGTACCCAAATAGAGACATAAGCAATCAGTGATTTGTGGCCGATTGAAAGAATTGGTCAGTAATTTTCTCCAATCTATTGAAGACAGTCGGCGCCAAACACCCAGACGCTGAATTTCTATTTTTCATAAGTATGCAAACTGGCTCGTCCATCTCTACACTGAGGGAGGCACACGCAACAGGTGACCTGAAGTGGTTATCAATGGTTCTAACCAAGGTCCCCTGACCTTGGCTTGAACAACCGATCACCACGACTCATGCTCCCTACGTAGATTTGTTGACAATGCCGGCATTTGGTAAGAGAATCAAAGAAAAGTGGTTGATAGGAAAACAATTTAGACAACTTCTCCTATTTATAGTGGCCACCACGATAATCGCAGAATTTAAACTGCAGTGATTTTCTTTGTTCAATCTGCGTGGAATTTTTTTCGGTGACGTTTCGCTAAGCATAAACCCATTAGGAACAATTTCTCCAAATATATTTATAAGTACTAATTTCGCCAATTTCGTCAACAAGCATTCGTAGTCGGCCTAGTGAATGAATTACCCGTTGGTGAATTTATGGGACCCCAAATTTATGTTAAAAAATATATAAATATAGATACATATAAAATAGTAGTAGTAGTAGTAATAATAATAATAGCAATAAGAATAGAATTTGAATAAAGAAGCTTGCTGTCACTTGTTCTCTAGAATAAGACACTAGTTTTTAACTGTTTAACAACATAAAATATATGATAGCTAATAATGTGACAGCTCTTAAAGGGCTGTAAGCAATAAACAAATTATCAGTCATATTCCATCACCCTAATAAAATGCTAGACAATTAGCATGTAGAGGTTGTGTTAGTTGATATGACCTCTCGATTTATATTTAACGCAAAATACCACAAAATTAAACAACAAGAAGGAACACAAACAGTTTTAACAACAAGAAGATTCATATTTGTATAGTGATGTACACAAGAAGAGGTCACTATTTTGTTGGTGTTATGTCCCTTTGACTGATTTAAAGTTTTTACTAATGAAATTGAAATATTTTTATCTGAGCTCACGAAAGTTGAAAGCTGAGAAATGCTAAATAAACTTTTAGCTTTAGAAAAGTATTTCAAAGAGAAAAAGTTCTTGTTGCTGGTTTGGAAATATTTCCTATGTTTGTAATGCAGTTTGGAAAATTTCGTACGTACGTGCATGCATGAATGTTTTTATAAGCGTCTGACCGCACATGGTCAAAAGCAAAACACGAATCCTTTTTACAACTACATCTTGTAGCGAGAGAAATCAAGGAAGAAAGAGAAAAAACAAACTCGTATCTGCTGTTATAAAATAAAATGACATATCTCGGCAGGGTTAGGGTTAGGGTTTTACAGGCAAATACTCAAGAGCGAGAACCGGATGTGAACGGGACAAAGCCCCGTCACAAAATGACCATTAACTTTCTTTACAAATGTTTCCGACACACGTGTTCCGGTCGAAAAATAAAATAATAATTAAAGTGCTCTATTTTTCGTCCAATAAAAATGCTTCCCTCCTAATTATACTCGCTTCGTTTCTCGAGCCTGTTAAGCCATAAAAAACGCTATAACACGGAAGTTCAACAGGCAGTCAACAGGTGGCCCACAAAGGAGACCGGTCACGTTTAGCAGCTGTCAGCAGGAGAGCGTCAACCACCGTCAACATGTGTGAACTACTATGAGAGATCGACCTAGATCCGAAAGCCGGCTTATGAACTTTACCACACCAAGGTAGCTGTCCTAAACCCTTACGTTCCTGTTGAAATAAACCACGTAAATCTATTTCTACTGTTGTCGTATTTCTTTCTTGCAACCATACGCTTGTCTATAACACTGGTGTCAGGAGTGGGATAGGTGCTGAGTTCTGGCGTGACGTGGATTGTGTATGCTTTGTTTAGGGCCGTGATGAATCGGTTCACGTCGTGTCCAGGGTGAAAAGTTTTCTCTAGCTTCAATGTGTCGCGTATAGTTTGTTGGCGCATCATTAAGCTGTAATCGCCGTTTGTTTGAGCGGTGGGAGGTGTTGAAGCAGTTGATTTTAGGGCAGTCAGCATGTCGTTTATGTCGGCTTGAATTTCCTGTATCGTGGCTTCGGAAGGCTGTGTTGGTCCCGTTTTCAAGTTGAATACTAATGTTTTCTGTTCATTGATGAGAGTAAATAGTTCGGCTCGGGTGAAGCTCGTGTAGTCGGCCATATTTCTCTTGTTGTGTGGGCGTGGGTTCGTATCCCACTCCTGACACCAAAAAACGGATCGATTCATGTCGTTGCTAACTTTAAAAGAACTCTCAACAAGGTCTTAGTCGATCTTGACCCTTACCCAATGCCAAGGATCGACCACTTGTTCAGCAAAATCGGCAAAGGCAATAGATATTTTACTACCCTCGATCTACGCAGCGGCTACTGGCAAATTGAGATCGACAAGCGAGACCGATACAAAACAGCATTTACATGGAAGGACCAATGCTATAAATACACGCGCCTGGCCTTCGGTCTTACATCTGCCGGACAAATCTTCTCCCGTTGCATAGCAGAAGCACTAGCCACGGTCACATCCCGTGACAACATTTCCTCCTATATCGACGACAACCTGGTCCACGCTAGGACATTTAGGGTTTTTACTGCCCTCCGAAAATTCGGACTCAAGCTGAATCCCGATAAATGTTCCTTCCTCGCATCAGAGGCAAAATTCCTCGGACGCATAGTAAACAGCGAAGGATTCAAGGCTGATCCAGAATACGTTCGTGCCATCCAGGAAATGAAACCTCCAACATCAAAAAAGGAATTACAAAGCCTTATCGGCCGTTTAGTGTGGATCAGACAATTCCTAGAGATACGTCTTTACGAACAAATCAGGTCAGATATGTTTTCAAAACTTATGGGTCCCATACACGAACTCAACAAGGTTAATAAACCGTTTGTTTGGACACAAAATGCCGACAGAGCCTTCAAAAAAATCAAGAACCGTCTCTCTTCACCACCCGTCATCTCGTTTCCAGATTTCTCCAAACTTTTCACACTCACCACCAACGCCAGCGACGCCGCATGTGGAGCAATCTTAATGCAAGAAGCCGACAACGGGAAGAAAGATATCATAGCGGTCGCTTCCCATACATTCAACTCCACGGAACAGAACTGGTCCACGACGGAAAGAGAGGCATATGCAATAAAGTGGGCAATATTGAAATTTGATTATTTCCTCCGCAACCGCCCTTCGTCATCTTCACCGACCACAGATCGCTGACATATCTGGACCAACGAGAGTTCAATAATGCCAAAATACGACGATGGCAAGAAGAAATTTCATGTTATGAATTCGTCTTGGAATATGGTGAAGGCGAATCAAATGTATGGGCTGACATGCTCAGCAGAAGCTGCGGACATAAGAAAAACGAAAGCCCCGAACGACCCTACACCGGCAGGCAAGACATTCGAGGTAAGCGGTTCAGACCTCCGCGTATACATCCTATCTTGGTGCCTCGGCGAGTTTAACGATTTACAGCTCATTCCCAAAACTCACACACCACAAAACGCCCGCACCCACAAGCGCGTCACCAACGCATTCTTCGCCTATCACCCACCACCACCATCCCCACTGAGAGAATCTGCAACCACCTCGGCATCGCAGATGAACAACTGAAGGACGACGCCCTGGCAAAGATCATCAGCGCCCTCCAGTCACCCACTCCAAGCGAACCTCATTTCGATCCTGACGACCACCGAGCTACGCTTTTCAAAAACATTTCCACCAATTTTTTTTCTAGAACCAGGCACCTCCGTTTTGATGATAAGAGACAGTAAACACTCTCCGAGATTGGTTGTACCATACAAACTACGACCCAGATACCTCTACCAGGCACACGAGGGAAACAACCACTCAGGTGTCACCCGTATGCGAGAACTCCTTTCCAGCTACTGGTGGGAATTCAAAAACCGCGACATCAAGGCCTATGTCGATTCTTGCGACACGTGTGCTAAGTGCAAGGGAAACTACGGTAGACGTACCCACTGGCCCATTGGCCACTGCAAACGAGGAAAGAGACTATTCGATCTCGTCTTTATAGACTTTGTCACAATGCCCAACTCAAAGGGAAAACGCTACATCCTAACCATCTTGGATAGCTTCAGCCGACATTTTACAGCCATACCATGCGCGAGAGACCGTGCTATTGACGCCGCCCGCGGATTGTACCATTTCTTCCTTCGACACAGAGAGATTCTACGCATAGTATCCTCTGATCGAGGCACACACTTCACTGGAGAAGTCTATCGACAATTCTGTAACCAGATGTCAATCACGCAAGAACTTCACTGTCCTTGGCGCCCGCAAAGCTCAGGAAATATCGAGAGACAACATCGCACGATGAAGAACGCACTTTATATGTTATGCGAAGACAGAAACTGTGAATGGACAGAACGTTCTAGAATCTGTCGTTTCGTCCATGAATGCCACGACCAACAGCGCCACCGGTGTCTCCCCGCACTATGCCATTACCGGCCGTCACCCCAACATTGGCCTACCTACACTACACAGAAAAGAAATCACAAGCGACGATCCTGGAGCAAAAGGAATGCAAATTAATGCCCTGCTAAAGCAGGTTCACCACCACGTCACCCTGGCCAACGATGAAGCTGACCACAAACTTGAGACTAACTTAAATCGCCTCACATACAAGGACCCAATACAGGTAGGCGACAAGGTTTTACTTCATCGGCCACACTCAACTGTTGCCCAATCCTCTCATCTGCCCTGGATAGGAAATTACACAATTATAAAAACGAACAATATGATGTGTCAGGTGCAAAACGATGATGGTGATACAATCTGGATTCACCGTGCACATATCCGACGACTGGCTCCACGCCCAACACATCTTTCTAATACAATCCCTCTGCCTCCACCATGTAACAGTCACCAGGATCATTCTCCTCCACATCCCTCGGGGACACATAATTCAGCAAATAACCCAATGCCAAAACAAATGCCAACAAGAACACGAGGACAACTTCCCACACGCTTCAGAGATTTTATCGTGACTTAATCACCCAAATATACACGAATAACGCTCACTGTAAATCAGACCGAGATCTGGGGGAGCCTTGTTATAAAATAAAATGACATATCTCGGCTGTTTTACAGGCAAATACTCAAGAACGAGAACCGGATGTGAACGGGACAAAGCCCCGTCACAAAATGACCATTAACTTTCTTTACAAATGTTTCCGACACACGTGTTCCGGTCGAAAAATAAAATAATAATTAAAGTGCTCTATTTTTCGTCCAATAAAAATGCTTCCCTCCTAATTATACTCGCTTCGTTTCTCGAGCCTGTTAAGCCATAAAAAAACGCTATAAAAGGGGTCACACGGAAGTTCAACAGGCAGTCAACAGGTGGCCACAAAGGAGACCGGTCACGTTTAGCAGCTGTCAGCAGGAGAGCGTCAACCACCGTCAACATGTGTGAACTACTATGAGAGATCGACCTAGATCCGAAAGCCGGCTTATGAACTTTACCACACCAAGGTAGCTGTCCTAAACCCTTACGTTCCTGTTGAAATAAACCACGTAAATCTATTTCTACTGTTGTCGTATTTCTTTCTTGCAACCATACGCTTGTCTATAACACTGCTATTTATAATTAATGTAACCACGTGACAGGATCCTAGAAAAATAGCGGGAAAACTTGACTTGGTCACGCGCTGGAAAAAACTTGTACGTGGTGGATTGCAACGCCCACTTGTGTGTTTATTGACCAATTAGAAGCTGAGATTTCCTGAAATATTGTATGAAGCTGGGTAAGCTCTTTGATCTACTTTCTGCACAAAATTCAACATTGATAAGAAAGTAGTATAGGAATGCTAAAAGCACCATAGGCCAAAGAAAACCCCTTTGATCTTATATGAGGCCTAACAGACAAAATTTTTAGCTTTTCTAAAAAAGGACCAGACAAATGTCTGAAATTTTGATTTATGACCCCCTGTCACTGGTCCTTGTGCTTTGATTTTCTATAAAAGAAAGCAATTCGAATCAACTTACTAGTCAGAATTCCACACTCAGAGAGATGCCAACCAATTCCACGCCAGTTTAAACTTTGACTTTCCCGCGCGAATTAACCTCTGACTCAAAAACCTTTTGGCATACTCAATCTCTCTTTTAAACAAACTTCTAAAAAAATTAATTTACTTTACTTGAGAAAGTGAAATATATATTTACTACATATTAGTAACAGTAACAAACAAAACTTTTAACAATTAACAGTTCAAGGTACGCAACTTCATACAACTTAAGAGTATTTTAAATAAAACTCGTATACACACACTAACGTTTGAACTGTAAAATCGAACACTTTTGTACGTTGAACAGCAAACTGTTTTTTTTAAGCGTTTCACTCCAAGCAAGGCGAGAAGCCACTAGGACGCAAGGGGTTACAGAAGATTTGGAGCAAGATCAGATAGAAGTGATAGAGGAAAGGATGAGAAGGATAGTGGATAGATCAAGACAACTGGAGATGTCGATTGACATTACATTTGAATAGTTGGAGATTATAGCTCTCAGGGTAACTGGAATAGGGAAGGGAGTTCCACAGGCGAGAGGTGCGAGACATGAAGCTATTGGAATAGAAGAGACGGCTACATTTTGGAGTTTCAACAGTGAAAGGGTGAGAGCGGGATGCCAGCCTCGTAGGGCACTTGAACTCATGAAGTCTGGGAACCAGTGAATGCAGCTCCTCGGAGCAATTGCCATGAAAGTATTTGTAAAAAAAGACAGAGAGAGGCGACGGCGCGTCTGTGAGAGAGTGACTGTAGACGAGATGCCAGAACAGGGCCAATTATATTGCATATTCGCCTCTGGAGCCTATCAAGAACCCCGAGGCAAACAGAAGGGGCTCCAGACCATATATGGCAGCAATACTCCATGCAAGGGCGAATTGTTGATTTGTAGATCTGGAGGATCGATTCCAGGGAGAAAAAATTCCTGGCGCAGCACAGGGAGCCAACTTTCCTTGCGGTGGACGAAGCAATTGACTCAATGTATTTGTTCCATCTCAGGTCAGCCGTCAACGTGAGACCGAGCAGCCGCAGAGAGGTGCTCTCGAGAAGTTGAGTGTCAGACATTCTAATGGAGGGCAGGGAAGGATCTCTGTGGTGATTAATAGAGAGCAGTTTTGTTTTTGAGGCATTAAAGTTGACCAGCCAATTCCTGCCACAGTTCACAACCGATTGGAGGTCCTTTTCGAAACGCATGGCAGACGCACGACCAGGTTAGTTTTGTACTCTTACAACAAATCATCAAAACACTGATTTAAGCATTCAGCATACTCAACAACAAACTACATGTCTTATTACATCAATATACAACAAATCACCAATTCATAACTCATTTGTATATATTTAAATTGTGTATAAATTACCGTATTGTTGTGTATTTTACTTGTCTTTGTTTATTAACTCTGCTTTGCATGACCTGTTCTAAATATTCGTTTATTATTTGTTGTTGTGGATGAATGTTAACAAACACGCCACCTAAAAAAGAGAGCAAGAATACATTAGAACTCCACTACTATGAATGAAAAATTATTCCGTTTAACATATACTAAAACTCATTCATAAGTTGTGTATACGATAGTGGTGTAGTATGAAAATAAAAACGCTGCTTGAATTTGCCCCTCTTCCACACAGAAAAATCTCGGCCACCCCACTCTTTCAGAGTTCCAGAATCGCCACTGTGGGGAGGTGAAACTGATCCCCCAAATATTTCTAATAAATTAACATACTCAGTGTACAATTCACTCATAAGTACTGATATCTTCCTTTAAATGGTATAATTCACTGAGCGTTTTTTTTTTGGCTTATTTCGGAAAAAGCGCATACTGAGACATAAAAAAGTGGTACCTAGTTATAAAATATCGACCACCAGCGATCAGCGATCAACTGACTCCTGCCGACCACGTCTTCTTCCAATACATTCGGAGATTCAGGTTTCACTCTCTTTTGCCCATCATCTTGCGGATCACCGTGGTTTCAATCGCCTATCCACGGCTAAGACTGCCTACTAGTATCAGCTCAACTCGCCGACTATCAGCCTTCGCTGACTGCCTATCGTCCTTCGACACTAAGCGGTTTCGTCTTCATCTCCTGGTTACCAACAACCATCTGCTCTGGATTACGACTGCTAGCTAGTACCAACCTAATACACTAAGAGTCTATCAACCTTCGGCTCCACTCAAGCTGCTCCGGTCATCATCAACTATCGACGCACCTAAGGCCAACAGTTAACTACCAGCACGACCCCCAGGTTATTTAAAATATCTGGATTCTTCGATTGTATTTCTCTTTTTTCTGCCAATAATAAATTTTGGCATATTTTATCTAAACTCCTTGTTCTCCTTATCCTTGCCTTGGCCTGTGTTACTTCTTCAATTTTAATGTTTGCGGGGTTCGTCTAACATTAACATTCGGACCCACAAGAACATAAATATAATTTTATTAAATTGCTCGAAGTCCTTCAGTATCAACGTCTTCAGCATCCTCATTGACAATAAAGTTTGTGCTGCAAGCTTCCTTTCTGTCAGAGGAAGTTACTTATTGGGCTTTTTAATATATTTTCTTAATCTTCTTCGTCATTTACATTCTTCATGTGTGAAATTAAACTTATTTTCCTGCAGCACATGGCTCACTTTGCTTGAAACAGTGAATCAGGTCGGCTTCTGATGCAGCGATTAAGTGCACAGGACTTGAACGACCTTTCAATTCAGTTGTAATTTGACGTGACCTATCCGATGAAACTTGGAGGGTCTTTAGAAGCTGAAAGAGCAATGTTGTGGGCTTTACACATAAAAGAGTTATGGTTAAAGGTAACTGAATCGATAAAAGCAACAAGGGATTGCAAATTTAAAGCGGACAATTCTCTCTTTTAGGCGGAAGAACTCCTGCTTGGGATGTAATAATAGAAAAAGAAAATATTTATTTGCATACACAAAAAAGATAAAGGGATATATACCAAATATGAAAGAAAGAAATGGAGAAGAAAATCCGTTTAAATTAAAGGAAGAAAAAGTGTTCATGTAAAGGCTTGCACAAAATATTTCTCTGAGCACCTAAAAGTTCTTTAAGCAAATAAATTGTTCTTAAGGGCTTAACATTCACATAAGATTTCTTCAGAGCTCTCGTTGAGGGAGAAACAATCAGAAGATCCGTATTTTGCAATTGAATGAGTTTGTAGACCGAAGACAGGAATTTCAAGGTCCTAGAAGTAGATGAATAGTTTTATTAGAGGGCCAACATCTTGCCTTTAGAGTCTAGCATGTAGATTTCTCCCTTGAAACAGGTTCCGAAGATGACTGGTGTCACTGTCGCCGACATGATGCTATCACAGATGGTGTCAAATACTTATTGTCAAAGAGGCGCATATTTTCGGTATTTATCGAGCTCAGAAGGCTCAGAGACATTGGGAACTTTTCCCTCCAAATTTGCTTGTACACTGTGTGAAATTGATCCAAGTAATCGCTTTCTAACTGTCCAAGTCTCTGCCAACTGAGAAACAGCACAGCATTCAAAAAACAAATGCTGTTCTCCTTTGCGTACTCTCGCGAATTTTAGTAGCTTCGAGACAGTATCTTTCTTTCAGCGTCTTGATGTAGTAACGGCCGCCAGATGGAAAACTGACTAGAGCCGCAGTCAGTCAGGTAATGCCGGCCTTCATAATGGGTTATGTCCATCTCAACCCTGCTCCAATTCTCGCACACATCCAACTGTCCAGCTTTCCAATGCACTGGCACACTTCGCACACTTCGCACACTTCGCACATTTCAGCTAGGGATTCACACCTTATCATAACAACGCCAGTGGCCAAGGTGCTTGTATCAACCCACACGGTAACTTTGCGTCCATCAATACACCAATCATCTTGTGCCGGATCCTTCTGTGCGAATCTGGTAATGATGTCCGTTAGCATCCGGGTCAGGGGTGGACCCCGCACCTCATCGTCTCAGCCAGTCGTCACCGAGTTCGTGCGCTGTTTTATAAATGAAGTTGCGACGCGGAGCCAGCCATATACTGGCAAATGTCCAGTCAACTTTCCACATAGGGAGAAGATGGTCCGACGAGTGAGCACGTTAGGTATCGGTGGGAGGTCACTCCCGCAACTCCACTGCAATTTGCCCAGCTTCTCCCGGACACGTAATCCCAGTACACGGGTACCATTCTCTAAACGCTCTGGATTCTTACTTGTCAGTCCGAATTGCTGAAGATGCACCCGTACACGTGCCGCAGTGCATATACTTTCATTGACAAATATATCATCGATGTATGAGGAAGTGGCCCTCTGGATGGTCTTGTCCTGTGTGACCACGACATTCACAATTGATCGCATGATCAGCGGTGCCACGTTGAGCTCCAAATCCAAAGGGGTGAGGCAATATCTTTGCCCATCTATCTGCACTGTTTGAAAGGGCCATAACGATTTGTCGACGTGGGTCTTCAAATAGGCACGGCGCAAACCCAGCGCGGAGACATCCCATCCTTCGTGTTGCCACTCCCTCAATTTTTGCGCGCCAACATTTGCATCCGCCGTGTGCGTGTCCACATACTGATTGAGCTCCTGATAATCCATGACCGGGCAGACCTTCTGTTTGTTTTCCTGTAGTACAGCTATTAGAGGGATCAGGTCCTTGGGGCCCAAATTCTTCTTCGGGATACGGAAGTAGCTAGTCATTATCCATCCAGGTTCATAGTTCACGAGTATACTCCTCCCTGAGAGGCTTTGATACTGGATACTCTGCTGTCTGGTTCTTCAACGCGGGTGGTGTCTGGTCACCAGTCCACTTTCAAGACACAACCCAGATCATCTTGTTGTGGTCATACTCCGTATGTAAGTCAGGTTCGTTGATGGTGATGACCGCGCACAAAGGTTGGTCAAGTTGTGGAAAACTCACAGTCCCATCTCTGGACATATATGCTCCTCCCAACTTCCTAATAATGTCAAATCCGAGCAGCAGATCGAAACGAAGCTTTTTGTCGTCCACAACCAGAACCTCAACATTAATAGGGGGCCTGTTGTTCACTTCAAGTTGAATAAGTCCTACCCCAGAGCACTTGAGGGTCCTTTCACAAACAGTGAGACCTACCACTTCCTTCCTCTTCCAAGATCGACAAAGCAGTCTGCTTACGAGCGATTGAGAACAGCTCGTGTCTAGCAAGGCTGAACTCCTGATTTCATTGATGCGTACAGCAATTGCGGGTAGCGCCCTCTTCGTATGAAGCCCGAGGAGTAGACTGGCGCTGAGCCCTATTTCCCTGGATCGTTTCCCGGGCAATTGCGGACTATGTGCCCTACCGCGTTGCACTTGTAACATCGCAACCGGGGTGTCCGCCTTTTGGTATGCGATTCCTTGCAATCCTTTGCAAAATGGTTGGGGCCATTGCAACGATAGCATGTTATGAAGAGAAGCCATTTTTAGGAATCCAGATTCAAATGAGCCGGATTCATCTATGTCTCAAAGTGAAACGGTACCATGTCCTTGTAAGCTGCTGATGAGGCGAATTTAGCCTCAGCCTGGGCCCTTTGGCCCAGACTAAAAGAAAGCAAACTTACCGTTTGATTGCTGACCACGAACTGATAAATGACTGCAATTTTGGTCACTGTATGGAGTGACATCACGAAGTGGCCATCATGCTACCCATGTGATATCTCCATCAAAGGGAGATAAGTGCCTTCTGTATCCTTGCAGAGTTTTAAACTGAATGAAGAATTGAGTCTTGTAAAGACATAAAAGAAAAGAAGCTACAAAACATGACCAAAACACAGTTGGAGTGTATCCGAGAACCAGTGAAGGAAGAGAGTCTGGAGTAGTTGAATATGATCCGATAGAGCAAGTTGGTGAATTTATTGAAGCTGTAAGAAGTTCTTTTGTCCATGGTTCTGTATTAAAAATCCGACCGTCAATTTCAAACAATAATAAAATAAAAAAAGAAAACATGGGTAAGCATGTTAAATAAATCATATCTATTTACAAAACATATGTACATGAATTCAAAACAGTCAACAGTGCGAGAATAGTCTTTAGCTGAGTTAAAGTCTTTGGGTAGTTGATCCACAGAAAAAATTGTGGTTTAGATAAAACTTTGATCCTCAGCGAAGATTCACTGACCGTCCGAGCTGCTATTGTTGGAGATGATTCTTTTGAGTTCGTTAACACATTTTTCTTTTAGCACGCGCTGGTGGAAAAGAAAAAAAAAAACAAAACAAAAAAAACTATGTAGCTACGTCTTCTCTTGTGTTTGAATGGCTTGGATGCAGTCGAAAGTTGAAAGCTGTGGGTTTTTTTAAGAAATTTTTTTCTCGAAATTAAGCTCGAGAAAAATAGGGTTTTAGTGTTCTCTGACTGGTCAAATATTTCACATGGTGCTTTTAATTTCTAACCAATATACACTTCAATTTAAACTGTGTTTTGCATTGCGGATTCGCATGTGTGTAAATATTGTCTGTTATTGGATAGAAAATCAAGTTTGGCCGTGTTTTAATAAAAGGGTATGTAGTTTGTGTTGGAAATAGGATTTATTCCCTATAAAGCAAATAGCAGCAACCGCCTGAAAGAGACAAAAGTCGGAAAACGTCAAAAGAGAATAAAGAAAACGCCATTATTTTGGACAATGAACTTAAAAAGAAGGAAGAGAAATTCAAACACTTTGAGATTAAATATGAGCCTAATTTTCAGAAGAAAGCGTATTTTGATTAAATTAACTTCTTGTCTTTAAACTTCCAAATCCAAATAAGCATCCCCTTTCATTTCTCAAATATATTCGTTTGTTCGTCCTGGGGTGCTTATTTTAAATTTCTTAAGGAAAGTGTGTGCTAATTCGAGAGAGGCGCTTATTTGAGAGGAGCGCTAAATCAAACATTTTTATGGTGAGTTACTGTATATAGGGAAAAAATCTAAGGCAGTTATCTCCCTTGTATCATCAAATTGTATTTTCCTTTGAATGAGTATTTCCATTTTGATGATTTAAAATGTGAATGGAGTTAAAGAACATTTGCTTTTCATAGTTGATTATAAATATAACGAGTGATTCAGAGTCTTTTGATGTACTTTTCACTTGCTCCTCCCTATCATCGTGGTGAGGGTTAAACCGCTAGAAATTATTGTCTACACAATGGATCTAAATATTATTGCGTATCTAAACATGTTTATAACAATTACAATTGGTAAATCGAAAGCAGTAAAAATTAATAGTTTTATAGTATCGATATTTCCAGGGAAAGTGAACCAAAAGCTGCTAATACTTATGAACAGAACAAAATAAAACTGTCAAATTAATTTCTTAAAGGAAAATGCTCTTATTTAACAACAACAACAATAATAATAATAATAGAGATCACAAACAAAAAAAGTGCCTCCTTATTGATATGGCAGTCACTGCAGACTGCAATGTATCTTTGACGATACTCAAAAAGCTGTCAAAATACTAGGACCTTGAAATAGAAATCTAAAAATCCATGCCTCAAAGAGATACAAAAAATTGTTCTCACAAGTAGTGCCCACACCTTACGAAGGGCTTTATCTATTTAATTTTTTTGTCAGTGGAAAGTGTCATGATGCCATTTCTAACGTTAGGTCCCTAATAATAATAATAATAATAATAATAATAATACAGCACATAGGAATAAGATAAAAGGATAAATCATCTATTTTGTATGGATGACTTGAAATTATATGCAAGAAATAATGATGAATTGGAAGAGTTTTTAAAGTCTATTAAACGTTTCAGCTGTGATATGTGCATGGAATTTTTGCTATATCTGCATTGGAATATTTGTCATTACTACGGGATACAAACAGCTGTAGATTGGCATGAACACATCCTGAATTTGTAGTTGAAGGAGCAGATGTTATCATCCTCTGGGATTTTTCTATCAACGCTGATCGAACAATACATAAAATCACCCAGACATTATTATCAAAGACAGAAAAGGAAAAGTTTGTACACTGATTGACATGAGCGTACCAAGTGATAGATTTTTGAAAAACTAATCAAATGCAAAATCCTGGAGATGGTAAGAAAAATGATTGTTTTTTGTTATTAGCTGTTTTGTGTTTAATTAAGTACAAACAACAAAAAAATCACATCTTTTGATTGCACTAGGTCAGCCATTATGACCTGGTGTATAGTTATAAAACAAACTACAGGCCAAAAATACATTGTCAATAATAATAATAATAAGCAAAAGTAACATTCAAGAAAGGTAGAATTACAGAAACACCCTTAATAGATTTAGATTTTGTCACAAAGATTAGGGAACTGGAGCATGATGAAGCTTAGGAATTAGCGAAGGAGATGGCATACAACACCCCCAAATGAAGGAAAAAATAAGAAAATAGTACTACAGACGTGTACGTCTGGTACTAAATACTGAGCTAAACCCAAAAACAGAATATCAGCCATAAACACATTGGCTGTCCCTGTGGTGCAATACAGCTTTAATATCATTAACTGGACCATAGCTGAAATTAAGCGAATGGACGCCAAAACGAGAAAGCTTCTCATTTGCTATCGCATGCATCATCCCAAAGCTGATGTTGATCGTCTGTATGTGCCCAGATCCGAAGGAGGCAGAGGATTAGTTCAACTAGAACTGTCCTACAAAACTGCAACAATTGGCCTCCAAAGATACTTGGAAACTACAGAAGACTGGATGATGGTATGCGTCAAGGAACATGAAAGTAGTAAGCGCCTTTACTCCGTAATGAAAGAAGCCAACAAATTCAAAATGGAGTTTCAAATGGGCGTAGAGATGCAACTACAGCACAATACACCGGCTGAAACTGCAAAATACCTAAAAAAGACAGCAAAGACGAATGCAACCGACCAGATGCAGAAGCGATGGCAAGATAAACCACTTCATGCCAAAACAAGCAAGATGGAAAGATAAACCACTTCGTACCAAACAAGCTGACGTAGACAAAACCCGTACCCATCAGTGGCTACGTAGTGCAGGGTTGAAAGCGAAAACTGAAGGTTTTATCCTTGCTGCGCAGGACCAATGCTTGCTAATTAGGAATTATCAAGCACATATACTAAAATATTGTGTCAGCCCAAAATGCAGATTCTGTGATAAATATCCAGAAACGATTGATCATCTT
Source organism: Acanthosepion pharaonis (assembly GCA_903632075.3). NCBI lineage: Eukaryota > Metazoa > Mollusca > Cephalopoda > Sepiida > Sepiidae > Acanthosepion > Acanthosepion pharaonis. Next base: position 672,942 of record CAHIKZ030005526.1, on the reverse strand, counting down.
GTATCAGGTTGCATGATGTTGGCATCCATTGAATATAAAACCCGACATGACAGAGTGGGCCAATATCTGCACTGGAAAATCTGCAACTTCTACGGGAAGGAAACTGAAAGAAACTGGTATCCGGTTACGGAGATAGGGCCTGTTACAATTCTATGGGACTACACAATACACACTGACAGAACAATCAAGTCCAACCGCCCAGATATTGTTATTAAAGACCACAAACAAAAACGGTGCCTCCTTATTGATATGGCAGTCCCTGCTGACTGCAATGTATCTTTGAAGATATTCAAAAAGCTGTCAAAATACAAGGACCTTGAAATAGAAATCTCGAAAATGTGGCATATGGGAACATCAACAATCCCTGTTGTAGTTGGAGCCCTAGGACTGGTTGGAAAAGATTGCAGTAGACTAATTGAAGGGATTCCTGGAAGTCCATGCCTCAAGGAGATACAAAAAAATGTTCTGACAAGTACAGCCTACACTTTACGAAGGGCTTTATCTATGTAATTTCTTTCTTTTTTTTTCTTTTTTTTTGTCAGTGTAAAGTGTCATGCTGCCATTTCTAACCTTAGATCCCCGGGCGGGTGCCGGAAAGAAATGTGTAAACGCCAGAAATCAAAGAAAATAAAAATAATAATAATTTTCAATCAGCTTGTATTTACAGTGCAAGGCAAGGTAAACACACAACAAACAAACAAATATAAATAATAATAGCACGTTAACTAAAATTAAATCCAAATAGTGTGATTGTGGTAGGCCAGACGATACCAGCAACAAGATTACATTCATTTCCAAGAAGTTTTATACGTATTGGGTTATCTAAACTATTCATCAATCTACAACTTTGACAAATGGTTCCGTTATTAAAACATTGGCTTGTTTTATTGCAACGATGTTTTAAATATTCATAGTACAAAATGAATTTTATTGAACCTGATACTGAATATACTGGTATTTTAAAAATATACATGGCCACCTTAAAATTGAACGAAAATGTAGATCCTACATATTTCCGTTGGGCCTGTAGAAGGGTGTTGGCTCCCCACCATCGAATCTATGATACGGGGCCCCTACTTTACTATATGTCAATTTTCATAAAGTAGTATTCATATAAAATACAAATTTTATTTAACCTAATTATGTACAACAATGGCTCATATGAAATATAGGTGAACAATTTAGCTAGAAAGATTGAAAATAAATACCATGTATCTAAATACAAATTAGAGACATGTCATAATAGGTTATATATTTTCAAGCTTACAGTATGTGAAGCACGTCTTATTTGGAAGCAGATGCCACCACATACAATCTTTGTTCCGTACACGAAAATGAGGTAAAACAATTTGGTTACATTCGAAAGAAACATTTATTTGCATTGAGTTAAAGTATTTTCCTATAATTGCTATACGATGTAATTATGCCAACATATAGGACCAAACAAATAAATATTCATTGAGTGATAGAGAACAAAGGTTTTAAGGATGAATGTTGAAGTTACAGTTTTTTGAAAGTGAAGTGGGAAGAAAACGACATCATTATGTTACATCCAGCATGGAGTGAAAAAAATTGTACGCGCCGTGTGATGTCCGGTGAAGAAAGCAATATGGTGCATTCGTACAATATAGTGGTTAACGAAGGAAGAGAACGAATACGCATTCTATCCTGACAAAAGGGAGCTAACTCTCTTCATTTCCAAAGGTAGATAACTGATAGCGGTACAAAGGCATATTAGTCTGCATTCCATTGGAAGGATCAAATGAGCACTGCCCATTATTATTACATAAACACTTGTTCAGATTATTGTCTCACATCTAATATTGAATCTGTTTTTCATGTAATATTTTGCACAATTTGACCTAAAAGATGCATATCAGTAAGTTCGTACAAATAAATCACTATCATGAATACACCTGTTAGTTTGATGAGATGGGTGCCATAGGCATGAAAACTACAAGTGTCATTTTACAGCGTGCCAAAGAAAAGATTTTTGAAAATGATATAGAGAATATGATAGACTAACAGGATGATATATTTGGGTGCAACTACCAAGAAAAAAATGTACTTAAAGATCAAAATTATATTAAAGTGATTGACAGATGTAATGGCCAGTAACCCAGAAAAGCGTATATTTAAGTGATAAAATAGCTTTTTTGATTATTTGGTTTCAAAGGAAGGTGTCTCTTCATAACAATGTTTGGTCAAAAAACTATTAGATAATTCTCTGTTCGCAAAAAAAAAAAAAAGAAAAAAAAAAAGAGTTAGTTTCCTTTTCAGAATGTGTGAAGTTTATGGTCGTTATTTGCCGAAATACGCTGACATAATAGAACCATTTGCAAAGCTACGCAAAAAGAATGTTGATTTTATATGGACAAATGTGCAACAGGTAGCACTTAACAATTTAAAATTTGCTTTTGTTGAAAATCCTTTCGTGTGGATTTTTAATAAAGACGTTTAACTGACAACGGATTTTGCCTACAGCAACTTTATTTATCAAAGAAATTAAATGAAGCTCAAAATAATTATTCTAATACAGAAGGAAGCTTTATATCATAGTATGGACCACAAACGGGCCTGTCATTTCTTACTAGGTAGATATTTCCCACTGATGTCTAATCACCGATAATTAGAATTTATATTTATCGATTACAAGGAACTATCAAGAGTTTACTTCTGTCGATTCAACCTAGGACATTTGATTTTGATATTGTACATTTAAAAGGAAACTCAGTTCCTCGCGCTGATTTATTTTCAAAATTTGTGTTGATTTATTTTTAAAAGTTACCACGAGAGCGGATACGATATTTCAAATCATGTAGATGATAAGTTTATGCATTGAACTGGAACTAACGTGTTCGCTTAGTTTCGGATTTATTGCGTGATTCGATGTGAGGCAAAATCTCTTTTTTTCAATAAAAAGAAATATTTGAAGTAATTGTTCCAATGCGGAAAGATCGCATGAAAATTTAATAGAAATTAACGACAGAAACTGTATTATTTACAATTGTAATCTCATTATTCTACTGAAAGTATCGAGAAAAGAAAGCATAAATAGTTCATGATGCCGTCCACTGGGGCATTACACGTAATCGTTTAAAGCTTTCAAATATGGTGGTTTGGATAGTAGCGCAATGGAGACAACTATATGCATAGATGTCCTAAATATTTTTTTCGAAATATTAGGCTTTATTTGAGTGTTAGACACTTAAACTCGTGTACACATGAAACTTACAAATGTTGATGAGATTAGATTGATGTTTGTTTTTCAAGATGGCCAAATGTTACTTATGTTTTGACAGGGAAAGCTCTACTCTAAAACAAATTTTACGAGTTATCTTTTCCCGAATAAAGTACCAAACGTTTTGGTGCCTGACAATTTCATGCCGATAGCCTGCGTTGTTGCCTACGGAAAATTGTCAGTATTCCTTATAAAAATGGTCTCCTCACAAGAAAATTTGAATAATTTTTACCTCGTTTTGATGCTTCGTTACCGCAAAATTAATCATTCTGGTTGGTTAAAAAGGTTCATTTTCCTAGATGTAGCGTCAGATTTGTGCATCTTTAACCAGGTTTTATCCCACGGAAGAAAAAGAAATAAAGGAAAATAGGTTCATCAACAGTAAGTGTAAATTTTGTCAAACAACGCGGCTCTCAATTCAAAGTATGGATTTGGAACTTTGGCTGATAAAGATTAAAAGAAGCTTAAGTTTGAAACACTAGAAGTAATGAAAGATAACTATTATGGCGAAAATGATTATTATAACTATTGTGATTTTAATTCATGTTATGATAAGGATCAAGAATAACAGGATGAAAATCTTAGAAGAGATACATAATTTACTCGTAATTTAAGAATTTATTGTGATTATCTTAACCAAGATTTAATCCTATGAAGAAGCTCTTTATCTACACGCAGTATTAAACGTATGTTTAAGGAAGGTTAAAGTATTTGAATGTGTACGTAGAGTTGACATACACCCCTGGTCAAAATCTTAAGGCCAGATACAAAAAGCTTAAAAAAATATAAAATATTGTTACTTTAATCAAAATATATTTGCGAAATATTTACTATTTGCTATTTTTATTTACATGATCTTATCTTTATGACCAACCAAAAAGATCCTTTTTTCAATGTTTGTTTAAATTAATCAATTAAAAGCTTAAAATGTTCACTTGTTTGTTGATAAACTACATTTTCTAATTAAATGTAAATGTTTTGCAAATATATTTTGATTAAAGTAACTGTATTTTATATATATTTTTAACCCTTTTCTATCTGGTCTTAAGATTTTGACCAGGGATGTATATACACGTGTATAAGCCGATCCGAGTATAAGTCGACGCCACTATTTTATGTCTGAAAAATGGGTAAGAATATAAGTCCCGTGTTTCAGTCGGGGCAGCTAATTAAAACATTATGACACAGTTTGGTAAATGCTCACGAGTGGAGAAGATTTTATGAAGTTTTAATATTTTAATGTTTTCTAAAATGTTTTTAACTATCATTGAGACTATAGTCTTTGATTCAAAACTCCATTCTCGCTGCACAGTGATAATGATTTAAGAAAATTACCCATTCACCTTAATAGTTAAAATATATTCTTTTATTGAGTCAAATTAGCTTAACGTAAAGGCAAAAGACGTGTGAATCTCATACCAAATATTTTTCGGCCTATGGAATACTCCCAGTGTCATCTTTCACCTGCTGTTTTCATTGTTTCCACCGTAGCATAAATTAACAAATAGTTGCGCTGTTAGAATGCCTTTAAATCTGCATCTTGAGGCTTCAACTAGAGTACAGCATGCACGTTGTCGTCCTCACCTTTTCAACTCACGGATCAACGGTCATGGCATATGAATGTTCTTTGGTCAGTAGTACGTCATTTGAGACTCTTTTCTTTTAAGCGGATGACCATTTAAAGCTGAAAAGATATGCGCATCTAGAAATACAGTCGAGCGTTCTTATTCATGTGTTTTGTATTTGCGAATCCAACTAAACGTGGATCAGAAACACTAAAAAACCTTTGGATTTTCTGAGTGCCGAGCACTGCTAAATTCAAGTGAATAAACTGATATGTAGGTATATATCTTGGCAGAGTCTTCCTCCATTTCACAGATTAGTTTAGTCTCTCGCAAGGACTCATAGTTTGAGTATTGTTTTCGTGTTTCCTTCATTCTTAACTTGTGTGCTATAGACCCTCTATTTTTTTAAACATTTTCAAAATAGAGATTTAAAAATTTCTAATGCGAATTATTACTTTAAAAAGATGTTGTTTACAGGTATATATCTCTCCACATTATAACTTTCCATACAAATCGCCGATTCTACAACTAATTTTTGTATAAAATTTCTCTGCGCTATTTTTTTTTACTTTGACGACATATATTATGTCGTCAAATGAAACACCTGAGAAGAAGAAAAAGCTCAAATTTATATGAGCTTTTTCTTCTTCTAATGACACAAAAATTTAACGACATAAATATATTTGTATTATGTCGTCAAATTTTTGTGTCATTTAAAAAAATTAACGACATAATATATTTATATTATGTCGTCAAATTTTTAATCATTAGAAGAAAAAAAGCTCATATAAATTTGAATTTTTTCTTCTTCTCAGGTGTTTATTTCTTATTTCTTTTTATTTCGGGAAATGCGGCCGAAGCGAAAACACAGATACAGACTCTAGTGATCATCCTTGTTAGGCCTGATCTTTCGTCTGTGTGTCGGCCTCTTATATAAATGACCCCCCACTACCATAAAAGGAAATTGACATCGATATACATAATTTCTCCATTTGACATTTTAATCTTAGAAGGCCTTGTTAAAAAGAGCCATATGGTACTTTCTTTGTTTAGAATCTTCTTAGATATTTTTCTGTAAAAATAAAGTAAAGATAAATGTGTTCTTGGGTAATTAACATGAACAAATCCCTATATTAGAGATTAATAAAAAACAGATGTTTTGTTCTATGTCTAGAATAATTTGGATCGTTCATTTCTGTGACAACACACGTTTTGAACAGATAGCATAATGTAAAAAAACTTGGAATTTAATTTCCAAATTCTTCTTTGTCTAGAATAATTCGTAAGGGCGCACACATTTTGGACAGATAGTAAAATGTAAATAAACTTTCGAATCTAATTTCTCAAGACCAAGGAAACTCGAACAATACATTAATCATGCCTTCTACTGATCGGCGGAAAGCGGATAAGGTTGAAAACATTGATTTTGCACAATTTTACTAGAACTTATCAATTAATTCTGGGTTCGATTCTCCATGGAACTGTTTAAAAATTACATTTCATTAGTTTAAAACATAATTTTTAATCTGCTTCTTTTTTCTGTTCTTCTTAAACATTTACCTTACTCGTAAGCCCTCCAAATCACCCTTCTCTAATTGCATGCAATTAAATGTTGAATCAGAGTCCGTGCCTTTTAAAATCTATCAATAGTGTATATCTTTTAAATTATACTCTATGTATGTATACGGAGAGAGTAAGTCCAGAGCCTAATGACGAAAAATTTTTTAAAAAAAGCAAAATAAAAAAAAAAGCATTTATTTTGCTCAAAATAATTTTCGAACGTAAACTCTTCCTTTGTCAATGTATTTAATCCATTATCTTTCCATTAAACATTATTCTTTTCTGTTTTTAGCTTTCTATAACTTTTGAGACCTTTAGTTTATTTCGCGCGACAAAGTATGTTTAGCATTGATTTTCGTACTTGTTATAAAGAGCTTCGACATTTTCCTTTAGACAATCTGACATATCTCGTTATATAACCGTGGTGGCAATGCCAGTATTATCAAAGTTAACACATGTAAATACTGTAACAACAGCTTCCGTTGATAATTAAATTTTGTCGCAGTATGTCAAAGAGATATGTATACACAAGATACACTATAAAGATGCACTGGAGTGTGTCATCAGTGATGTTAATACTGGGTTCATTTACATCACTGATGACGCATCCAGTGCATCATTACGACACACACACACACACACACACACAAACATATATATATATATATACAATTATACATATATATATATATATATATATAATCTGTTCCTGTTAATAGGTTAATAAATCTACTGAATTCTACTGGATTCTTTGTTTCTTTAGACGATGTTTTTTTGTTGTAGCTATTCCTCTTACCAACCATTAAATACCAGACAACTTCATGGATAAAACAAAACGCATTTGTCGTTGTGGACAGATATGAGCACAAAAGTCCATAAAGCAGGAAGCAGATTTCGACATTGCGAAAGAATAACAATCTAAACTTGTCAAGCCAGGCCGAACGCAATTAAGGCAAAATCATAAAAGCAAACATGATTGCTAACAACGCTTGCAACTCTTTTGTATACGAATTTCTGTAGACAATGAAGACGGAAGAATGGAAGAACTGCTGAGACAATAGTAGATTTGATTGGATCAAGAGTTCGGTTTGGTGCCTCACCCGACATCGTCCAACGAAACAAAACAATGTTTTGGGTCAAGTGAACTGCAATTAAACCAATGATTGTCGAATTAATCGACGGAATGTGTGAGCATTTTGTTTTGTATCTCTTGCATCGCGTATCAACCATCTGTCGATTTATTCACAGGCAACGAATTAGAGATTATACTCTTCTTTCCCTAACAAGACTTTCTTCTATAAAGGTTATATAGCATCAACAAAATGCGTCGGTATTTTCCGATGCTGATCCACACACACACACACACACACACACACACACACACACACACACACACACACACACGTGTTCGTGTGCACATATATATTAGCGTGTTCAGAAAGTAACTTTTAACAGAAAGGATATAAAAATAAATGTAAAAGATTATTTAAATATTGTTTATCAAAAATATAATAAACTTTCGATTCCATGTTTAAAGAAATCGCTTTTTTCCCTGAAAAGTTTAAAGCTCGTTTTCAACTTCTATGTTGCTGAATTTTCTGTCACTTATGAAATATTCTAATAATCAAAAAAAAAAAAATGGAAATATATTGGTGCTAAATCGGGTGTGTATAAAGCATATGGAAGAACCACCTATTCTAACGTACTTACTTCTCTTTGGTTTGCTTTACAGAGTGTACCACTTCATTGGTTGATATATGGAAGAATAATACCTTTTCTGTTTATCAAAGCAGGACATTTTCGACGATTAAGTTGCTGACAATAAACCTTTGCAGTGATGGTCCTTCCATGTTGCAGTAGCTCGTAATGGAGGACAGTTTTTATATTCCAGCAGCCACAAAGCAAGGATATCTCTTCAGTCTTGGTTTGTGTTTCCTGTTTTGGTGTTTGCACTTTTTATCATTTTGTGATTATCACTGTCTTTTTAGTTTTCTGAAAAAACAATTTGGGAAAGGAGGTATTTGAAAAAAATTCGGGGCGCTTGTTAACATTGTGGCAAGACTTGACAGCGGCAATCCAAAGAAATTTTCGTCTAAGTAAGTTGTTTTCTCTTTTAATACATGTTCCGTTCTTTAGAACCACAACATTGATCTAAAGAATGCCACATTTATTAAAAGAGAAAATAACTTGCTTACGTGGAAAGTTCTTGGGTCTGCCGCTTTTTTCAAATATTTCCTTTCCTAATAGAAATACTCTTTTCTCAAGTCAATATACTTAACCATAGGACCTTTTACTATTTAAATAAAGACATAAATAATTTATCAAATTAAAATAAGTAAAAATTATATTAATAATTAATAAAGAAAAAAAGTAAATAATATATATATATATATGAATATTAATAACTAAAAAAGTAAATACATCTATCTATCTATCTATCTATCTATCTATCTATCTATCTATATATATATATATATATATATATATATATAAACAATAATGCAAACATTTACTTGTTTTCGTTTATTAGGCATTAAATTACATTACTAAGCATCCTCCATAGTTTACCTTTACTTTTACAGCTCGCCTTCAGAATATTTTTTGACCGTTCTTAAATTAAAAATATTATATATATATATATATATATATATATATATATATATATATATATATATATATATATAGTCAGAGAGAGAGAGAGAGAGAGAGAGAGAGAGAGAGAGAAAAAGTATGAAAAACTGGGAAGGATTTTTTGGGACGCGTTTCATCCGTTAGGATTTCATTGGATTGGGGTTTGTTGATGTTGCCAACTACACTCTTCCGTTCCTGGATATCATATTACATAGAAATAATAACGAACTCAATTTTGACGTTTACAGAAAGGCTACAAACAAAAATGATCTGATCAGTTTCTACTCAAACCACTTTTCTAAAGTTAAATCTGGAATTATTATAGGTTTCTGTCTGAAAGCATTAAGAATCTGCAGTCCCTAATATTTACTTAAAGAAGAAACATACATAGAAAACACATTCAAAAACCTACAATACCCATATCATTTCATCCACAATGCAAGAAGAAAGGCATACAAAATATACAACCGAAACAAAAATAATAACATAATCCGCAAAAATAAATTACATGAAAAAAGATGCATATTACAACTAACCAACTCCGTCACGTCCACTATCCAGAACAACGTATCCCATTTAAATTATCTTAAAATAGCCACAGACACTTCCAAAACCATTATGGATATTCTCAGATCCTCAAACACTAATAACAATAATATTTCTTCCTCCCAATATATTGTAGAAACAAGTAGAGATTAAAAAAACGCATGAATATATATATATATATATATATATATATATATATATATATATAGTTACATGTATATAAAAATAGTTACATGTATATAAAAATAACACTTTCTAGTTTCGGGAGACTGATTTAAAATCTAGCAGTGCCAAAGTTTCTAATATAGCTGTAGACAAAACAAACAAACATGCGGAGAGGCACTCTCTTGAGTCAGGACATTGGGGGTGATAAGATAATGTAATATCATTTGGTTTGTGGTTTCCACTTATCCTCAGAGATCCCAAGGCACTATCCTCACATACAGTTTTATCTTTCTTTTTCATTCTTACCTGAGGAAGCCAAAGAGAGCAGACGCTCTCAGCGAAACTTGTTATTAAATTTTCCACTTTGTCTCATCATCTTTACATATATATATATATATATATATATATATATATATATATATATATATATATATATATATATATATCCAAATTGTCTTATCTTCAGAAGTATTCTGAGAAATTTAATAATATCTCGACATGGAAGACTAAAAAAAATTCTTAGTAAAAAAAAAAAAAAAACTCTAACAGTATCCAGATTGGCAGTGCTGCTGACTGCTGTCTATAAGCGATAAGGTCGATGGCCGTTGTTTTTTCGCTAATTGTACCGCTTTTGATTTACATTTCTTAACATCAGTATGTCTACCTTATTCTCCACCCCAACCCATTTTCAACATCCTCCCAAAGTAAGTACTCCTCTCCTTCAATTTTATCCGCCATTTCATTGTTTTATTTGTAATGTCAAAGTTACAATGACCGAAATTGTATGCTGACGTGCCAAAAGTCATGGGATGGCAGAATGTAAAGGTAATGGTACTGAACCTTGATATCATACATATATCAGTTGATGAGTCAGTGTGAACACCAACTGGGCAGCTCATGACAAAGCAACAGGAAGTATTGGAGTTCAAAGAGGCTATAATACTGGCTGCCCGACCAATGAGATTCCATATATCAAAATATGGGAACATTTGACACCCCTCGACCTACGGTGTCACGTGTGTAACGGGAATAAATGATGGAAGCCATTACTACTCATCGTAGATGGCGCAGTGACCGACTACGAGTTCTTAATAATCGTAATCAGAATCGTCTGACAAGAATCGTTTGTAGCAGTAGACAAACAACACTGGCTGAAAGTACATCCACATTCAACGCAGAAGATATGACACATAGCCATCAGGACAGTTCAGCGTTCATTAGCTTTCATGAGATAAAGGAACATACCCACCAAGGACCACTTGCTAACATCACAGCACTGGATACAGTACATTGCCTAGCTACGCGACTAACGGCGTGTGACGTGGTCTGACGAGTCACAGATTCAACTGTTTCGCGCTGAGGGGGTAGGATCTGAGTGATGCTGACCCACGCGGATCCTGTTTCTCAACAAGACACCGTCCAGGCTTGTTGCGGTTCGATAATGGTGCATTATTTGTTCACATGGCATAGTCCACCTAGATAATGTCCGGTGACCAGTACGAAGAATTGCTACGTGAGCATATTGTCTCAAGGACTGCATGTACTCCAACAGCAAGCATGTACGGATGGTGTAATGTATAGCTGTTCGGAGTGAGAAATCGAGTTCTAATTCCAGTCGGGTTCTCTGCATTCACTTACGCACAAATGCCTTTGGGAAAAATATGAATCCATCTCTACCACCAGCTATGGGTTAAACAGTAGGAGTTGTATATGGAAAATCATTTACATTATTTACATTTTTCGGACTGTTAGCCTCATCTTTATTGCCATATTTACACCGTTTCGGCCGTTGTACGTTCCGCCCTTCTTCAGGTAATTGGAATTTCGAACGGAACCCTTTATTTCGTCTACCAGGGTAGATTGTTCTGGTTCCACGTGCCATTTCAATCACTTGAAGAAGCCGAAGCGTACAACGGCAGAAACGTTGTGAATATCAACAGCAGTGGAATATTCTAACAGGATAAAGCACCTTGTCATTGGGACCTAGTTGCTCAGAATTGATTAGAAGTGTATTCTGGAAACTTCTGACGAATGATGTGGACACCAGTTTTGTCTGATATGACCCCAATCAAGAATGTATTGGAACTGCGAGCAACGTTTATTCGCACGCAAGATCCTGCACTTACAAATTTCAAGGAGCTGTCAAAAGCTATCCAGACGGCATTGCTAAATATCTCTGTAGAGGTCATCTGACTACTTGTAGAATCGATATCACAAAGTTACTACATTTTACCTGGATAGAGGGAGTCCTAGACGATACTAGGCTTTAAGCTATGACGTTTGGCTTATCAGTGTACCCATTTCTTTTTTTAAAATTTAAACCTGAGATTATTTCATCTTCATTGGTCAAGGCTAAGTCCTTTGCAATGGACTTTGCTTCAAACTCCACACTAGTTAACTAAGGTCATCCTTTACCAGACTTTAAAGTTGTTTAACCATTGCCTGAAAGAGAATTGTTTTCCAGGTCTGTGGAAATTGCCAGCTGGTTGCACTATTTTCAAGAATGCTGTTGAGCCTTAATGCCCATCGCAATATTACCCATAAGCCTTCTTAGTGATGTTATTTCCTCCTGTTCCAAATGTATGAAAGATGTTCCACTCAGACACTTTTTCCTCAAATTACAATGTGGATGCTTCCTTGAATACTTTAATCCAGGCCTCCTTATCCTTATAAAGTTCACTTCCTACCATATCATTCATCATAAACATTTCAACCTTCTACTTTGAGTGGCTCTTGAAACTTGTAATGGGTAAAATTTAGCATAAAAAGATTAAATAACAAGAAAAGCAAAAAATACACTTTTTTCTAAAAAGAAAAAAATATTTACATGCGGACTATTGTCCTAAACTTTATCGTTGTTATCCTCGGTCTTCAACATGAGTATGTCGATTCGGGTAATCTACAGGGGATTCCGAACTGATCCTTTATGTAGTCTATGAGGATATATTGCTTTCGTTTCACTGCCCAATGTCTTGGGTAATCTCGTGTAGTTTTTATTTTTAATATTGTCCCCCACCTCGTTTCCACTGAGTCTAAGTACACACTGCCCAACCCAGAGATTGAACTCATAATGACTATGCCACCAAATCACGAACCAATTCTTTAACCAAGTAGGCTACTGTCTCGTGGTAAACTAGTAGTAAAAATGGCGGATATTTCTTATTCGATTTCATCAGACAAATCAATTTACCTTCAGAAAATTGTGAGCTTGAGTTTATCGCCTTTCCAATTTCATGTGTACAATAATAATAATAATAATAATAAGAAGAATAAAATCTCTATGAGATTGCTTCAAGAGTGTCTTAATTGCGTATTTGCCACTAGTTACAGGAGTTGGTGTTCAAGAATAGGACTTAGAATATTGGTTTTTCTCCTTACTTGGAAGAGTGACGTACACAATCTTCTCAATTTCATTTACCCCTGCACCATCCATACCTAAGATTAGTACATAAATTGGTGCCAAAAATTAGAAAAAGCTATCTAATAACGGGTATCTTCTTTCGCGGCTAAGCCAAGTGTCATGGAGTCTCTGAAGTACTGGATTCGTTATGTGCATATATCTAAGCAATTCCATAATTGTGTTGTGTTTGTTGAGAGTGGCTGTAAGTGAGGTCAGCAACACCTGACATACTTTTTGAATGTGACGAATCCGCGGGTTAATGGAGTACCTGAAAATCATCTGACTGTTACTGGAACCGGTTTCCAGTTACCCGTTATCTGTCTGGTAGAATCAATGACAACGGAAAATATGATCAGTTATCATCCCCAAAGCTCACTTTGCATTCTTACGATTAGCCGAAGAACATTTTCTCACTAGTACATATATAGGCAGATCATACTACGGTTTATGGGTGAACTTACAAAAATCTAGATAACCAGAATTTGTCAGGTGATCTCTCATCTGATCGTGCTTTCACATCTCAATGGAGAAGGGACTCTCGAATAGACTCCCGGAAGATGCTTCCTCGATCAGTCTTTCATCAAATCAATCGTTATTTATTCTACATATTATCATAATATGTACCACTCGGTCATTCCTTGTACGCCTTTACAACAACCTCATTTAGTAACCCTATACTCTGAGTGGCTCTTACGCCTTATAATGAGTGTATATCATATCTGTCAAGGTAGACTCTAGTTTCGCTAATAATCTATATGAACTCCAACTGAGTACACCCCTCACTAGAGATACTACCAGCTTGCACATAAACCTGATGACAAACTGAATGTGTTCTCTCTCACATACGAACTTGACTGTCTGCCTGGAATGTGGCTCGTCTGACCAGGCTCTATTGTGTCAGTCTACCATAGTTCAATGTTGATATCCTCTATGTCATGCGCAGTAACCAATGTGATATCAACAATGATAACGTTGCTGTTGAGGAGAACGAAATTTCATACAAAGCTGTGCGCGCTGTTCAGGACATTGTTGAGTGCCACTGGCATGGGATTGGGATGTGATTTGATTCAATTTTACCTTCAGTGGGTGGTATCCATCCTTATCAGCTACTGGCGTTCACATTCCTACATTAGTTGTGGGTGCCTGGAGTTTTTATGTGCCACTGATGTCTCTCTGTAATTCACATATTATTGGTATATTCCCGATGTTATTGCCCAAGAAAACCTTACAGCAATTGCCATATCGGAAGATCCCTCTTTCATATTACGGTCAGACGGGGTTAAAATCTGACCACGTCTCAAAATGCCAAAATTACACCACCTCATTATTTAATACGTCATTCTTATATCAACCGACTGTGCACATTTCTGTAAATGGAGGAGGGTGAATCCATCCAGTTTACTGCTGTCTGTAATTTTCTTTCAGTTTATTATAGATATATAATAGCTCTATTCTATCAGTAATGCTTGCATTATTTTATGCCCACTGGTTTTCAATGCAGAACATGCAAACTATCAAAATTTGTTCAAATCAACAATTGAGAAGAAATGTTTTTAAGCGTCATTTTTTCCACGGGATAAAATATTTATTTTGTTAGTACAGAAAATAAATAAAGTTATGCAGTGTGAGTTGTAAAGTAGCAGTAGTGAAATCAGTGGGCAGCGAAAAGAAAATTGTGAAACAATCCATTAATCCCAGAGACACTCCTAAGATATAAATGAATAAATAAACTGAAAATATTACATTTCAAGGACCCTGAGAGGCTCCCAACAGCCTTCCAGAAAATGGACTCGAACAATATTTATTATTTGACGGGAAAATATGCATGATGCTTTGCTGTTTATGTGCAGGGTTCAGTCGGTACGTTGACGATCATGACTCCCTAAACCTTTCTATCCTTTATAGATCTTAGCAATGCTTGCTTTTTTACGTTCCTTCCCACTCACTTAGATGCCATCCATCTACTAAGCTTGTTAGGTAGGTTAATCACTGTTTCCATCAATCTTCAATATGTTTTGTGTCAAATTCTCCAAACTTCTTTCCTCATTATGTGTTCTAGAATTTTCAACTTTCTCTTTCTGCTTCTAAGCATGTGTCATTTTCGTTTCCATTTCCCTTCAAACTTCCTCATTGCTCACATGTTCCATCCATATCAGTATCCTTCCGTCGAATCACATCTCTTTTGCTTCACTTCTCTTCATCAGTGAGAATATTGTTCATCATTCATTGCTATATACGACGATTGATATTACATAGCTGTTCATCACACTTCTTTGTCTGTAATGACATGTTCCTGTTGCTTAATACTTTGTTTAGCTTTTGGAAGACATCTTTCGTATTTCAAAATAGTTTTGGATTTTGGTGTTACATTTTCCGTCGCATTTTATAAAGCAGATCAGATAGTTGAATTTTTGTACTGTTGAATTTTACATCACCAATTTGTAATTTGCATCTTTTGCTGCTGACAACCATACATTCTGTCTTCCTAAATTTGATTTTTACTTGCATTTTCTTTTATTACCTTGTTTTTTCTTAATCGAGTTCACTCCATGCAAGGCAGTAAAGCCACCAAGACAAGGGGGTTACTAGGAAGAATTAGAGGCAGAAATATTATTAATGACTAAGGACAAAAAGCGTAACCATGAGGACAGAAGATAGCGTCTGATATTGCATTTAAATTTTTGAACTTTAAAGTTGCTTGAAAAGCATGGAGTTGAAAGGGAGTTTTACAAGTAAGAAATACAACCAAAGAAACTAATAACATAGAATTTACAGTTACATATAGAAAACTCACCTCTAAATTGATGAGACCTCAACGCCAGTCTAGTATTGCGATTAAATTAAAAAAAATCTAGGTACCATAGCGAAGAGTTCATCCGAACAAATACTGGGAGGCAACCTTACGATGGTGGAAAAGTGACAGTGAAAGTGAAAATGAAAAGTCGAAACGCCAGATCAGGACCAATAATATTGCTGATTCTTCTTTGGATTTTATCAAGGAGCTCTAGATGAATAGCAGGAGCACTAGCCCGTGACGGTCGTTTGGACATCGGCTGCCATTTTAATCTTATTGAACTGATCAGAATTACTATTGAGACAGGAGTAAATGGCTGTGTCATCTGCGTAGATAACAAGTTGTGAGCTGATGCCGCCGGGAAGGTCATTGTTTAAAAAAATTTGCTTTCCTAGTTCTATTTCTTAAAAAAAAAAATACTTCAATCATTTGATATCTTTTAAGAGGATTAATCTATTCTTTTTTGACATAGGACGAACTAAGTCAAGTACTTCCGAGTTTTATCGATTTTTCCTGGTTAAGATTTAATCTTGAAATTTTAAAAAGTAATAATTCTGCCGAAGGATTTTGAATTTCGTTGTTATTTTAAACGATGGTAATTTTCCCTTTTTTTTGCTTTGTGTCTCATCGGTGTTAGAAGGGAATATTTTTCATGTGTACTTAAAGGATTGTGCAAAAATATGAATTTAATACGGTCTCTCTGGTCACCGAGGTAAACCTGTTTTATTATTAATTGTTCATAGATGTCAATTCTTTCTTTCTTAATCGCTACTTGTGCTGCATTTTACTAATGCTTCTGATCAAACGTTTTGCCTTGATCTCTACTAAAATAATTAATTTTCTATCGGCCAATGCGGATCGTAAATACTTAATCTTTCGATAAAACAAAGCTTACTTAGTTTGGGCCAATAGGTAGTAATGGAGGTTGTCAATGAAAGTCGCAAGAAAAATGTATTCCTATGTTATAAACATAGATAAACAGCTTAGATACCTCTACCACACCCTTTAATCGTTGGGCAATTTGCTCCTTTCTAATATTACTGTAGATTGTCATTGTATTTAAAAGAATCGTTCATCAGATCAGTTTATTGTAATAGAGATGACAACAAATAAAACACAATAAACACCAGAAACTTGTCTTTGGTTGTCAATATTTGCTTTGCAGATAATCGCAAGTAAATTATGAAACGAGACCATTTCAATAAATTATTTAGTCTTTGTTAGAAAGAAATTGACGTAGGTCTGACACTATCCTTTTTATAGCAATGGGAGGTGCTACCTATGGAGCGAAACTGCTACACAGGTATCACCGATGAGAGACAATGCTGAATATAAATTTTGTTTAATAACAAAATCAAAATACAGCACAATTTTTTTATATATACGTTTTTGCCTACGTCTCCCAAAATGGCTTGCTCGGTGCTGAAAATTCAGGGTATACAACGTACCCTATCGCTTTTAGTACGATAGTAAGGTGTAGTCTCGAGCAGGATTACCAGTTTTGACTAGAAATGGAGGACTAGACGACATTTGAAAACTCAGTGCTATTAAATTTTGAATTACTTTTTTCAAGTAGAGTAGAAACAGGGCCAGTCCAGATCATTTTAAATATTCACCCCCAAAGTAGCGTAATTTATAATTTAGATGCACTGGACTTTCAAAGAGAAATCGATCTAGAAACCCTTGGCTGGAGAACACGTCTTCTGTCCCCAGACTACTGTTTGTTTTGTTTGCCTGTCAGAAGGCAGAAACTGCAACAGACGGCCTTTTTTTTTGCTTGTCTGTACCAACAAGAAGCAAAAGACTCACCCAATTAGTGGATGCAGATTATAATGAGAAAGAAGGGGAAGATAGAAATCCAATTGATGAATATTAGAATCTATAAATATTTAATTAAGACTTATAAACAGAATTATTTGCGCACCAGTCGCACTCATATATATGGGCCTACCGTGGTCTTCTTAGTCTCAGGCACATATTGCGTTGTGTGTTACCTCCGAGGCCGTATATGCATGAACAAATGTATATGTGTGAGAGTACCGGTCAATTCACATATATTGGCATGCAACAAATATAATAATATTCCTACTATATTGTCAATGTGATGATTAGTTCTGCGGTTGTATAGG
The DNA here is from genome assembly GCA_903632075.3 of Acanthosepion pharaonis. Classification (NCBI taxonomy): domain Eukaryota; kingdom Metazoa; phylum Mollusca; class Cephalopoda; order Sepiida; family Sepiidae; genus Acanthosepion; species Acanthosepion pharaonis. The sequence continues at coordinate 654,911 of CAHIKZ030005526.1, read as the reverse complement.
GAGTATTTGGACAAAAAGCGGGAATATGGATAAAAATAACTGAAAACGATGATCTTAGTATAATTTGCATAAAATGTTTTGTTGTGTGTTATCTAGAAGCCATTTGTGCGAACAGGCGTGTGTGTGGTGGGGCTACTAATCATACACATGCATTCACCTACACAAACTATGGCCTGACAAAAAATCACCATATACTACAAAGTATACAGTGATTTTTTTAAGCGAAGTTTAGTGGGAAAAATGTAATCTGATTATAAGGCGGGAAATCCAGTAAATTTTCTGGAATATCCAATTGTATGAAAAAACGAGACGTAAGTGTTTAAAATAAAGCACGTTCATTGAATATGGCTAATTTAATAGATTTATAGCAATTATCAAAAATGATATTGGAAAATTAGCCATATTCTGCTGTATAATTACGAATAGCCATGACTATTGATATTATTATTATTATCGGAGATAAGGGCCTAAATGTTATGTGTATGTCTCTCATGGCGATTGTAATTTCTTGCTGGCGTTGTGTAGTGTACAGTAAATCTTTCCTTCTTTCGTACTTTGTGCCGTCGGTGCATATACAATTACGATGGGTATATTGAAAAGCTTTGTTTAACTAGAAGAATTCTATTAGATATTTGATAGTATACCAAAATACATTTCTTCATGCCTTGACTAATATTTGTCCCACTTCCCTCTCATTTTTCTCTCCGCCTGCATATATGATCCCGTGTCTGTCACAGATGAAATCTCCATTATTTACCCAAATACGCCTAAAATATATTATTTAACCTATTCACTGCCTGCTTTATATTTTCTAACTGAACCATTAATTGGTTTAATGCTCTGACGTTCCATTACCCTAAAACATTTTTTTGTTTGATATGAAAGGGACACGTGAATGAAGAAAAATGACTTGTGTAAAATAGGCAGGGTCAAACTGGAAAATGAAATTGAAATCAACCTTAAAAATAAAAACCGGCTAATTAGCATAAACCGAGCAATATTTTTCAACTCAAAAAAAGAAAACCTGGCCCTAAAATAATCGTTTGTAGCGTCTCTAAATAACTGGAAATAATATATTTTAAACTTTATTAATCAGGAGGCATTTTAACGTCAACATGACTTTGTGGTACAATACATACTTTATCACACATACAACAGAATATATTATGCTAGAATTTTTTTCTTAGGGAAAATATCAAAAAAAAAAAATGTATCCATGAATTTTATCAACAACACATTTTTTTTCTATTTCACATTTAAAATGAACATATTTCCTAAATATGTACCTTTTTGTGATACAAACCTTAACGGCAGTTACCCATTTATGAATGCTTTAATGTTTTAATTTGTGTACAACACTTATATAAATTTCGTTCTTTCTAAAGACTCTTGTAGACGGTAATTTAACACTTTTTTAGTATTTATTTATTTATTGATTGATTGATTTGTTTTTATGGCTTATCAACCTTCTGCAGGTTATATAAAGCTAGAAAATATTTTTAGATTGTAAGAATGTTTTGAAGATAATAATGACATTGATAAAATTCCTACTAATTACCCCATAGCTGCGAGGAGAAGTGTTAGATTAATACCTTCCCCGTGGTTATTTGCGCGTAAATGAATGTAACAAACCCGATTGGAATTGGAACTCGGTTATCCGATTTCCAATTTCGAACCGTTATTCATTACACCATTGCACCACTCGCACATCCACACTTTTAGCACCTGATATTCCCATTTTTAGTATTCTTTTGCTAACTGCTGAGAAGGGGTAAATAGTATAAAGATAATTGGAAAGCTAAATCGTCTTGCCGAGTTTAGTCTCCAGTCGATTCTGTTTCATTCACTTGGTGACAATGCCCTTTACGAAAGGCAGGAATCGATTTTCTTCCAGCTATTGCTTAAATAATGGGAGACTATTGGAGAGAAAAAAAACAAAAACGCTGAATTCAAAATCAGTCTGAAGAGGGATGGGTTTCGTCAGGCTCTCTTGTCGTAGATACACTACTGCCGAGTTAATGGCTTTCGGGTCTAGTGGCTGAGGAATGGAAAGCGAAAAGAACAATGCCAAAACACCTCACACATCTTCAGTTAACTACGATAATAAGACATATGTCATTGTTAAACCAAACAATACTATATACATTTTTCACCCTTACAAATGGTGATCTTTAAGAATATTAAATTGTAGTTGATTCTAATTAGTAAATTCATTAGAAACGCTTTCCACTGTAAGAAAGAGCGAAAAGTCTTTCGATTTTCTTTTATATTCATTTACTTGTTGGTTAGTGCGTGCATATAGAAAGGAAACTGTCGCATGTGCTGCCTTCTTCGACGTGTTGTCGCTTGTGACGCTGCCAACGGCAATGTAATCAAGAGAGATAACAAAAGAATAACCGTAAATTGAAGGCAACGTTTTTCTCTGTTGTTTCTCTTTTGTGAATATGTATCAGGTTTTGAATTGTCGTTTTAATCCGTCTCATTGTAGGCGGATGGGCAGTCGACAGAGGAGGAGACAATCTATATGAATCTGGAGGTGTAGAAGTGGAGGTGCCAACCCACAAAAAAGATTCTTGAGTTGACCTGAGAAGGAAACAACCAGCTCTGCTTACGTGATCGCAGTCATGCACGTGGTCGGCTTCAAATAAAAGTCCTTGTCCGTAACTCATTTACGCTTGTCTGCTATTGTATAAGAAGGATTATTTGTCTGTGTGCATACATATATGTGTGTGTGTGTGCGTGTGTGTGAAGAGGAAGACAGAAAAAGAAAGAAAGAGAGAGAGAGAGAGAGAGAGAAATTATATATTAGATGTGTGCAAAAATTGCTTGCGCCGTCTTTTTGGAAAAAGTGACAGAGCGAATGCATAGTAGATTAAATAGTTTTACTGGTTTGCTTTATTAAAAAATACTCTGAAAAAAGATTCCAACGGTTTTTATATGTGTTTCAGTTTATCAAGTATAAATGTAATATAATTGGATTATAATGAATTATCACTTCAGTAAAGATCAATACATGCACAGAATCTAGAATAAATGGTGTATCACCAGTAAGGAGATCCCATAATAATACACTGTATATTCTAATTTCTCGTGAGCACAGGGTTGTATTCTCGCATGCATACAATTTTACGGATAGAAAATAGCATCCTGTAATATATTATCCAATTGTTTTTGTAGCTGGTGATACCATACAAACAGTTTTGTAGGTGAAACAAATGTACGTCTCAAGCATCGTCCCATCAAGTATCATGCATGATCAATGGAGGGGGTAGTAAAATGCTACAAATTTCCTGGTGATTGTGCTGATCAGAGAAGTTGTCAAATAACTTTCAGACGATATTGTGTAGCATGGACCTCATGTGGGTGGGTATTATTCTGCTGTAATAGCACATCGCCTTCCTGAAGGCATGTAAGCAGAACGGATTGAATAATGTTCTAAATGTACATATCATTCTTCAGTATTCCTTTCGCATGCACTAAAAGTGACTGAATTGTAGCATATGCCATTCCTACAATGATTTCAAAGTTTTAACTTGTGTATTGTAGGCGAATATATACTCAAAGATGTAACTCTTACGGTTGACGTTGTGCACACGAACGACAATCAGTTGCACGGAGACAGAACATTGAGCACCATTTAGTACCCTACGTGATAATTTCGAGATACCAATGGAAACATGCACGACAGTGTTGTGGCGTAAGTGAAAGTCTGGTTAGAAGCCTGTGTTCTCCTAGGCCTTCCGCTAGTTGACACTTCTAGAGCTACGGTTACTATTGCAATAATGAGAAATTTATCAACTAAAGTTACTACATTTGAAAGAAAGTCTAAGAAATACCAACTCGAGTCGATTTTACAATCGCTTGCAAAAAGGTATTGCCATTTTTCTTGGTGTGGTGTGAAGCACAAGACAAGGTTGATGCCGTTGACAAACCTTTGTTAAATGAAATCGCTGGTTAAAAAAACAAAACAAAAAACAACGACTATTGGATAGTTTCTTCAAAAAACAATTATCGATTACCATGTTAAAAGCTTTATTTACATAATCTTTGCATCTTTCATTTCAGTGTATTTCCTGTGTTCATATATAAATACATTTTGATAATTACGTCAGGTTCATTGAATTTTCAGCTCTGTATCTGACATTGTTTGAAGCAGATCCATTTGATTTCCTTGAACGTTTCCTGATCAAGTATGAATTTTGGGTTCATTGAGCCAGAGATATAGAGACAATCCCTGCAGTGGAAACACTCCTCCTCACCTGCTCCTAAGAAAGCCAAGGTAACGCCCACAGTTTTTTGGGATGCAAAAGTATTGTGTTTATTGACTATTTTCAAAAAGGCGACATTATAAATAGAGAGTACTATGCCAACTTGGCGAGACAGTTACGAAAAGCTGTCAAGACTAAACGCCCAGGAAAACTGACGAAAGCGGTCTTTCATTAAGAAAATGCTCTAGCACATAACTCCTTTGTTTTTAATAGATGCTATGCGTGACTGTGGCTTTGAACTGGTTTATCAACGCTTTCTATTCTCCTGATTTGGCCCCCATCTGACTATCATCTATTCCTCAACATGAAGAAACATTTTGTTGGGAAGCAGTATTGCAGCGATGATGTCGTGTCCACTGTTGATGAAGTTTTGAACAACAGGATGAAAGCTAATTCATCAATGAGATCCAACCACTGCAACACCGATGTGTGTGAACTTCGATGAGGATAATATTGAAAAATAAAAGTCATTTGGTCACATTCCATGAAAGGATCTTAGTCAACCTATGAACTTTTCAACTGAACTTCGTAAGGCTAAAGAAATCCGTTATAAAAGAAGTGAATGAAGAATGCAGATAGGGGTAAGAAGCATCGAAATCCTGGGAAATTTGGGAACAACGATTACGAACGACAGGACTTTGTCTAATGAGAAAATATAAAAACTGCTCAGCTAAATCTTTTTCTAAGAAATGCATTAATTATAACAAGTATGAAATAAAAGAAAAATACAATTATTATTATTCAGTATTATATGCAGCTAAAATCTGTTTTTAATGCTGGAAAATCTGAAAAAAAAAACGGGATGTATTGAAGTTTACTCGTATTTATTCTACTAATCACTTAACGCGACTTTGTTTAATTAATCGTATAAAATGAAATTTACTTCTGCAGAAAATACACCAATAGAATTTAACATTTAAACATCGAAAATACAACTTCCGGTCTCCCGTTAATGTTAGAAGCGGAAAAGAGAAAATGTTTAAAAGGAATGCAGTGAAAACAGAATGAATAAATATTCTTATTTTGTTTGGAATTGAAGTAAAAATAGTTTCTTTCTTAATTTGGTAAAAACAGAGACAAAACAGTTTAATATTTTCCAAACCTAGCTGTAGCACAAGGCCGAAAGTAGGGGGCATCTAGTAAGGATCGAAATCACTACTCATTGTTTATAGCGAGACAAGCTTGCTAACCATTAAACCGACTCGATGTGCCCCTGTTTAATCGATATATTGCTTTGCACACTTACGATCAAGCATATAATGTAGCCAGCAGGTGCCAAGTCCTACGATGGGTAAAATTTGTGTGATAATTATGGGAGAGGCGATTGTCTTTCAGATACCTGTCTCTATACTATCATAACAATTTCTACAGCTCTTTACTTGGATTTATAACATTTATCACGAGAATCGCAACAGATACTACAACCATTATATTACCACTGCGAGATAGAAGGTATTTAATTTAGTTATTCTCTTTTTTCTGTCATGACAACTTTCTAAGGCACCGCAACAGACCTGTCATTAGATTTATTAAAATCATCGTGATTGTCTCTAATTTTCAAAATGGAAACGGATATAGCAGCCACTCTACTAAAATTAATATAATGAAGAAACAAACTTCGTGACAGGGCCAAGATAGGGGTAGTTTCATACCTTTTTCTAAAGTAACATATTCATAAGTATTTTAACTCTAATTAAAATTCAGCACTCTTATTCTGTTTTCTGTCCTTATTCAAAGGACACCTGAAAAGAGAAACAAAATCTTATTTCATAGCATTCTAAAAGAAATGCATCATAGCCAATACTGTTAAAAATGTCACCCCTACCAAAAAGAAACAATAAATGTCTCCTTTGAGGAGGATAACTGAAAATGACATAACTGAGTGTCGCAAGAAGATGTAAAGGAATATAAAACAGGAATAACAGCGCAGAAACAGTTATACACTGAAAATCAATCGGACAGATGGAGATAAAAAATAAATTCGACAATGAATATCTTAAAAGTAAAAAGGAAAATATTAGGAAGTAAACTCAGCAACATAAACATGATAAAAAATTAAAAAAGCCGAAAAAAAATTTCCTTCGTGAAATATTCAGAGCCTTTCCTAAATTGGACAAGTGAAGAAGTATAGAGGTTGGATGAAAAAACGAAAATAAATACGCATTGTTAGACTGCATGTGAAAAGAAAAAAGTGGGTACGAGGACTTGTTAATATTGGGGAATATGTCGATTCTACCATCAAGCGACTTGAGGAGTATACAAGAAAAATGAATAATTACTTATGACTTATGATTGGAAAATTCTGCAAAGTAAAGCCTAAAAATGGAAAAAAAACCCAACTGTACAGGCATTTCAAGAGAGAAACAAGAGGTCCGTTTTTCAAATAGATGTTGCTGCTTGCACGTATTTGTGTGTTGTTTCTGTGTGTCACATAAGCGTGCCTTATGGATACTTTGCATATTTTAATCTTTACAATAATAGAGATGAAATACGACGAACAATAAGTCATAGAATTTATGCCTCAATTACTATTTTGATTAAAATTTTCCATTTTGTACAAAATTGCATGACTAAAATATTTTAGATTGGTTTTCTAATCTCAGCAGTTTCTTTTCCAGCGTCCGAATAAGATGAGCTTGTCATTTTAATTTATAGTAAAAATATCGGCGCCCTCGAATTATTCCCAAACTAGTTAAGGACGTAAGAATTAATCCTTACAATACAATTCCTCAAATTGGTGAAAATTTGACACGACGTTTTTGTTTTCACAATCATTAGCTTGTCTTGAAATATTGATGTGTAAAAACACGTTTTCCGCAAATTCTTTGTAGTTAAAATGAAAGGCCACGGTGAAAAGTCATTTGAACTTAAATGTAAACAGTAAAATTAAAATTTGTATAACTTCCCATGTTTAATGTTTATATTGATCCTGTAAATTCCATACTTGAGGAAAACTAGTTTGAAATCAGTATACTCTTAAATTTAAAGAGATATGTTTTGTAAGATGAGATCATAAAGTCCATTGCAAGTGCCACTCTAGGAAACAAAACCTGGTTGTTGAGAACAATGAATATAGATTCTGCCAAATGATGAACATGGTTCTTTTTCATATCACAGGATAAAAAAGGGGAAAGGACCAGGGCCTTGTTCGAAAACTGAAAAACCGGTAAAACGTTAGGGTGAAAGTTAAGACCATAATACACTGAAACTATCAGAAATACCTCAAAGGCAATAGTGGGAATTTCTGTTGATATATTTCAACTATAGCATAGTATGTGTGTGTGTGTGTGTGTGTTGTGTGTGCTTGTGTGTGTCTGTGTTGGTAAATGTGCGAGGTAGAAATTTGAGAAAAGTTTTCACTCCCATTCAATCTACGAGTGTAAGTACATCCACTAGAGAAACTAATAATAAATAAATAAATAATAATTTTTTGAGTCAGAATTTTACTTTTTTTTTTAAGGTTCCGTATTATGAGGAGGTGAGAAATGATCCCAAATGTCAAACTCAAATCTATTATATTTTTTCCTTTTTCTTTGTTTAATGAATTCCTTTATGACCCTTCCGTTAACTTGTATTGCTGGGTTTGGGTGATCTACCCTATAAAGTTTGATTATTATCACTCTTATTGGGGTCGGCAAGTCGAACATTTTTTTTTTTTTGCCGATGTCACTTTGTGTTTCAATATAGAAGTTCTTTTATTTTAAATTATATTTTAAGTCTTTTTGATTTTATTTAACTTACATTTTTCTTTTTCTTTTAATTTAATTTAATTTTTTATCCATATTTTTTTAATATTTCCACATTTCCAGCGGAACTTTCGCTTTTTATCTAAACACAGTGTATTGTGGAGGTTGTGTTAATGGATTAAATTATTTTGATGAAAAATTGTTGAGCAAATTAGGCTGCGTGATGAAATTAACAATTTTCTCTCACATTTAAATTTCAGTATTCAACAAACATAGAATAAGAACAACATGAGAAGCAACAGTTTTTGCACAACAATGAATAAAATATTTATATAACAAAGAGGTACAAACAACTCGAGTAAAAAGGTAGTTTTAAAAAGTTCAAACGTCCTTTTATGTTTAGATGAAAGGTTATCAAAGTTCTGGTTTGATAGATTATAATTTGTTGAATGGTCTGTACAATAATGAGAAAGTGTGTTTTGGTATTATTGTAATTTAAGAAAAAAAATAAACAGTTCAAGTTTGTATTTGAAATAGAGAAATATTGTTTACGAGTTACGGAATTGTCGCTCTTTGATTTGTTTTCACTTGTTCGAAGAGAATATTCTAGTTGGAGTAAGTGGTTCTTAAGAAGCTGTGTTTATGTTATGCAATAATTAACGTTGAGCTTGAAAGCGTATGAAAAAGATTCGTGTATTAAGTTGAATGTGGAAAACTTGAGTTGATTGTTCTTCATAAAATATTGCTGTGCGAATGAGTGTTCTCTCGGGCTGGAATCATGTTAAGAAACTTTAACGTAAAGCCTGGAACTGTGTGACGAGTTCAAAGGATTCCGATCGGCGCACTGTCGAAGATGAAAGACATTTCATATTTCATTGCTAACTTTGGTAACGTGATTGGCTCACAGAAGCTTGATAGATTTTGGCGGAATTATCTTTTTGGTCAGGTCAAGAACTAGGTCGATGTTATTAATTATTAAGTGACCAATTAGAAGTTGAGATTTTCTGAAAATATACATTAAGCTGAATAAGCTCTGAGATCCACTTTTTGTACGAAAATTGATATTGATATTCGGGCACGATTTAAATATTAAGTGACCAATCAGAAGTTGAGATTTTCTGAAAATATTTACTAAGCTGAATAAGCTCTGTGATCCATTTTTTGTACGAAAATTGATATTGATATAAAAGGTGGTAGCGGAATTCTAAAGTATCTTTGTCGATGTGTGCATATCTATCTATCTATCTATCTATCTATCTATCTATACATACATACATACATATATACATATGTGTGTGTGGGTGTATACATGTATGCGCATGGGTAAGGATCGCATTGGCTGATTACCTACTTTTTCATTTTTTAGTGTGCTAATCCAGCCATGTTCTTTCTGACGAACTTCTTTTGAGTGAGAGTCTTAGTTTTTACGGTTCCGTATTATGAGGTGAGTGAGAAATTACCCCAAAGGAAAATCTATTGTATTTTTTAATTTTTCTTTTTTTTTTTCGTGATAAAACCCAATGTATGTCCACCTGACCTTTTTTCTGGTAGTGGTCGTTGCGACTTATAAAACTTGTATGGTCATTACCATTTCCATAACTCTAGGTTACCTTCCTGAATGCAGTACTAGATGATGAACTCTTGAACACTGGAAATCTGAATATACCCGCCCCTCACCGCATTTCATGGGCAGGAGGTTATCTTTAGCCTTGGTCGACAGTTGTCCTAGAGCTGGTATCTTGAACAAAATTACCCTTTGACGGTCAAGGATAAAACGCAAAAAGTACAAAAACTTATACTTACAAACAAATACTCATACCGGATCGGCCGTCACCTGGGTCAACAAGGGTCGCGTCCCTCAAATAGGAACTAGTCTGGGATTGAAAAATCTGTCACTGGAACAAACTCTTTCAATAACGATGGAACACCTGGTCACCAAAGCCGGATTATTCCCAACCTTGGACCAAGAGACTCGATGCCAAATCAATTAATAAAAAGAAAGTGAAAGAAATGGACTCGCAAAGATTATCAATAAGTCATGACATACTTTTTCACCGCACTCGATAATCCACAATAAACCATCACGGATCAGACATATCGAATATGTAGTACTATGGTAGGAACTGGTATATGACACTATATCAACCCAAACATGCTTGTCAATGTCCTCAGGGACATTGTGCGAAATAAAAGACTCTCATTTGCAGAAATAGATCAGATAAAACTAAATATAGAAAAGAATACAATAAACCCTCACTCGATCAATAAAGAGATGAGACTGGAAATAAATAATATGACAAAGGATGAGGTTAAAACTAAAATAAATGAGATACGAAATAATCTCTCAGGAAATAAAACTGAAGAATCTACCTGCGACATAAACAATTGCAGTTTATGTCATTGAAGATAAATCAAGCGATATTAGGGCAGAATTCCTTGAAAACAACAGAGGTGAAATCACCGAGGCGAAAAACCACACCATTCCAGTACTCAGCAAAGTACTCAGACAGAGACCAGTTCCCAAAAGTTCATATGACAAAGTCTAACAAACATATTGTGCAAATATACAACGCTGCACTACAAACATTGTTAACGGATAAATCACTGGGAAAAATCACAGAAGTAAATAATGTCATATCCCAACAGCTTTAGCAGCTACTGGGAAGTTTCATGTCAAGGCAATGAAAAGATCAAACAACAGACAAAAAGAACCAGCTTGGAAGGCAAAACTGAAGCAAGAAATACAGGAAATCAGATGTGAGTGATCGGTGCTAGATGGGATCTCAAGAAACTCAAATATCTCAGTATGCAAATGCAGGAAGATCAAGCGGGGCTATAAAATTAAATTGCTGAATGATATTTCACCAATCAAGGAAATACTAAAACAGAAACTGCAGTTAAAGGCACAGAGAACATGACAATAGCAAAAAGCGTTGTAGGTTCTATCGCCAAAATAAGATATTCCAAACGGACCTTAAGAATTTTTACATGGAAATTGGAAAAGCAGTTATAGATGTCAAAAAAAAAAAAACAAAAAAAAAACAAAAACACCATTTATTGAAAAAATGCAGGAATTGTGGGTGAATATTTGGAGTTACCCGAAGGAATATAAACCCAATGCAAAGTGGATCAAACATAAAGAAAACGAATGATGGATAAACCTCTATAAGAATGGGAAAATATAACCACGACTAATGTTAGGCAAGCTCTAATGAAATCAAAAAAAATGGAAATCTCCAGAAAACAACAAGGTACACAATCTATCATCTGACATCAATCCATAAATCCCTTGCATAAACTTTATCAATGCTTATTCGTAATACCAATGAAGTCAAACATTGGATCACTGAAGGTATTACATATCTCCTACCAAAAACGGGTGAAACTGATGACCCCCAAAATTATAGGCTAATAATATGTCTGTCCACCACGTATAAATTGATCACCTTTGTCCTGACGAACTGTTCTTACATTTTTCTGGAAGAAAACAACATTCTTCCCCTGGAACAGAAGGAATGCAGGAGAGGTTCATATGGTTGTAAAGTCAACTATTGATAAAGAAAATGTTCCTGGAAAAATACAGGAAAAGAAGTAGAAATCTCAGCACAGCGTGGATAGATCACCTTAAAGTCTTTGATAGTGTGCCACACTCTCGGATACTTAAGAAGACGGAAATCTACAAAGTCTCCTCGGTTATAGTAAATTTCCTTAAACTCAGCATGAGAATGTGGAAAACCGAATTATATCTAAATCACACCAAATACTCTGACACTTTCAACCACCTGAATATCTGACGATGAATCTTTCAAGGAGACTCCCTGTCACCCATTCTGTTTTGTCTATCTTTAATCCCCCTTAAGCATGAACTAAACCATAATAGCTATGGATACAAAATAAACAAGAAATTGTTTGATCACCTACTCTGCATGGATGATCTCAAATTCTTTGGCAAAGACGAAGAATAAGGTGAATGGTCTCCTCAATACTGTGAAATGTTTCAATGTAATTATGGATTTCGGATTAGATAAATTTGCAAAAGTAAGGATAATTACATAAATTCAATCAATAGATATAGATCTTGTCACAAAGATTAGAGAAATTGAACAAGAACCCTATAGGTACCCAGGAATTAGCGAAGGAGATGGAATATAGCATATCCAAATGAATGAGATAATAAGAAAAGAATAATACAGACGTGTGCGTCTGGTACTGAATACCAAGCTGAATATATATATATATATATATATATATATATATATATATATAAACAAAACAAAAAAAGCGAAAAAAACAACAACAAAAACAAAAAACAGAATATCAGCTATAAACACCTTGGCTGTCCTTATGGTGCAATACAGTTTCAAAATCCTTCACTGGATCATAGCTGATATTAAGCGAATGGACGCCAAAACGAGAAAGCTTCTCACCTGCCACCTCATGCAAAGTCTCAAAGCTAATGTTGATCGTCTGTATTTGTCCAGACCCAAAGGAGGCAGAGGATTAGTTCAATTAGAACTGTCTTAAAAAACTACAACAATTAGCCTTGATACATTGATACCTGGAAACTACAGAAGAATCGATGATGATCTCTGTCAAAAAGCATGAAAGTAGTAAGAAACTTTATTCAGTAATAAAGGAAGCCAACAAGTTCAAAACGGTGTTTCAAGTGGGTGAAGATTTGCAAGTAAAACATAATACACCCACTGAAGCTGAAAAAACCTTAAAAAAGGAAGCAAATGCAAATGCAATCGACATAGTGATCAGAGACCGCAAAAAGTAAAATGTGCCTTCTTATTGACATGACAGTCCCTGTAGACTGTAATGTACCTTTGAAGATCTTCAAAAAAAGTATCGAAATTTTAAAAATCTGTCACATGAGGTCATCGACAACTCCAGTTGTAGTTGGAGCACTCGGGCTGATTGGAAAAGATTCCAATAGATTCATTGAAGGGATTGTCATTCATTGTACTCACAAATATAATACATATCTTACGAAAGGCTTTATCTATTGAAAATATGTGTGATCTTCAGTGTTTTTTTCTCTTCAAAAAATGCTCAGTGGAAAATGTCATGATGCCATTTTTGGCCCTAGGTCTCTGGCTGGGACTCGGACAGAAATGAGTACACACCAGAAATCAAAGAAAATAATAATAATAATAATAATAATAATAATAATAATAATAATAATAATAATCTGAACCTATGGAAATTCCGAGATTTCGACAGTTAAGATTATGAAGTATCATTATTTCATGCCTGCGTTTTTTTTGGTGTATATCTCCTCATTTTCTGCCTTATCCTCCCAATTTTTGTTATCCTTTCATATTTTTTGAAACATTATACTGACATGGATTAATTTTATATGCAAAAAACAAATAAGTAAATAAATAAATAGAGATAATTCATCAGTATTTTATAATGTACCATCCTGTTTATCTATTTTTAACTATCTCCCAGAAAGAATTTTAATGTCACGTCATTTTTACAAGTTTCCGTCTCTAACTGGCTTTCAATATTTATCTTATTATCTCTTGAGTTAGTTTATATCTCCGTCTTTTTACGCATCCGTTCATTGCTTTTACAGACACACATACAATTTTTGGAAGTGTTTTCTATGTCTATTTCTTCTTTGGGTAAGTATTGGGGGCTGGAGATTCTTAGTGTCCTTAAATACAATCCTACAATTATCCCCGATTTGATTTTATTACTGCAATAAAACGTAAAAGGTAGGATTAAAAATATTCTTTTTATCTAGTTTTTTTAAAATTATTTTTTCTCTCTTTTTCTTAACTTTCTCTTCACACACAATTTTCTCTTTCCTTCATTTCTCTCACTTCTCCTTATTTCTTCCCGCTTTATCGATTAGAAACTGGTTTTAGCCCATAAGAGTTGGTATTAGTAATGGATGATCCTAGGTAGAGAAGCGTAATATTTGTACAATCAAATATATGACCTGCATATAGCGACCTAATAGAACCACTTGGAGAATTACGGAAAATAATACAGAATTTAAATGGACTCAAAAGTCAAATATAGCTTTTGAAAGTTTAAAAAAGGCACTAATAAGAAAGCCAATTGCAAAAATCTTTGATCCAAAAAAAAAAAAAAAAAAAAAAAAAAGCGACATTGACTACAGATGTGAGAGAACATGCTGTAGCCGCAATTTTATCTCAGGATGGTCATCCAATAATGTACGTGTCGAGAAAATTAACGTCAGCCGAAGCTAAAGACTCAAATATTGTGAAATAAGCATTAGCAATGTGATGAGGCTAAAATAATAGATAGAGAATGTCACTGGAAAATACGAAAACGTAAGGAATCAGCACATAGGCCATAAAAATCTTCTAAACCGGTCAACTATAGAAATGAATACGATATGGGAACCAGTAATACGGAGTGCTAGAGAAAAGCAATAATAACAACAAAATTGCAATATGAGTTCTGGTAAAAAATATAATTGAGACATTAGGTTTATAAGTCCCTAAAATTCATACACGTTGGTTTGATCCTGTGACTTAACCCAAAGAGTTGTGAGTTCAATACCTGGCTACTGCAGCAGTGAACAAAAAACTTAGAGCGTTGAGTTAAAGGGAAGTAACCGATACATCACGTGATAGAATAATGGATGAAATGAAGTGTTCAGTTCGAATTTCCAGAACGTGAATAATATGACAATAAAGATGAGGACAACAGTCCGAACAGTGTAAATAATTACAATACCTCATCTCAGAAATATAGACAGATAGAGAGTTATCTCTTACTAAAGTTACTGTTAATCTATGGAACAATTCCACATGCTACAGACTAGAGCATTTTTGTGTGGTATAGAAAGACAAAGAATCTAATCCAGAGATGGCAAATTTAGTAGTACAGAAAATGTACAACACAGCAATATAAACGAAAAATGGACAAAATGCGGATCAATTCAGAAGCAGTATGGAACTCGAGGATACAGTAATGGACGAAAATCTGAAAGTGAAGAACATGAAAGGGAGGATCGGACTAATGAATCCAGTAGTGAAACTGAACAATCTATGGATGATAATGACCAGTTGGAAGAGGAAAATGAAGTCAATCCCCTATAAGAAGAAATCAAGATACACGTCGAGAAAGACAGTTTAGATTCCCAAGAATAATTAGAATCAAAGATGGAGGTGTAGTATTGTATGTAAATGAGATACTGATATAAAATTAGTACGCCACAGTGAATGCCAGTCGAGCTACCATCTGTTGAACTAACATCTATTCCAGAGATTAGTCTGCTTAATAACAAAATGTCGAACTTTTAGAAAGCGAAATTGTAAGAGTCAAAAAAACTTTCCAGAAAATATAAGAAAGTTGAATTTTCAGATCACAATTCTATCATTATCATAATTGTTGCACTTGGAAGAGCCCCTAAGAGGCTTTCAAACAGATTAGAGGAAATGAAAATCTGAGCCAGAACTTAATTCATGCACACCATATTATTACTATATTCAATAAGTGGAGGAAGTTTGCTGTCACTTGGTTCCTTTCGAAATATGGGAAAATTTAATATAACAATAACTAAGAGAGACCTTTTTTTTCCTAAATAGGACACGATACAATCATATTTTTGTTTTCCTTAATTGCCTACCTTTGTCCTTGTGCCGCACTAAAGCTAGGCTTAGTACATACAAACATAAAAAGTGCGATCTTTCATCTTTCATTACTAATACTACTGCCTTTAAGAACTAAAGAAATATTTCCACCCACCCGTTTATGGAATCCTTTCCCGTCAACCAACCAGCTAACAGCTTGTGTTTTACATCCCCCTGCCATCCACCACCGCCAGCTTCAGTTCATATCGCTGCCACACCACCACCTCTATAAAAGGAAGCTTTTAAAGATGCTCCAAATGATCATTGTTGTTTGAGCAAGCGTGGCTGCCGCCCGTTCGCTCCAACTGACGATTTCAGGCAAAAAAAAGCAGTTGGCAAATTAATCGCCGCCGTAGTGTAGTGATAAACACTTTCTCCACCCTCGGGCCGCGAAGAGCTCAGCTTAAGCAACTAAATTAACGTCTATGGCGAAGACATCAGCAACTGTATATGTCGTCCACCTCTGATGTTTGCACAGTAGCCTTTTTTTTCTTTTGACCATTTACAAAGAAAAAGAAGAAGAAAAAGAAGTGCTTACATAATTGCATATAAAACGGCAACAGATACGCTCATAGACATACTCAAACATACCTCAATACACCAGCGCATATTTGTGGCAGGGAAGTTGGTGGCCTGCAATAGACAAACACGTATATCATCGGCTTTAGGATTTCTACACACATATACACACACACACGCTCACTTCATTTTCTATTTTACATTTATATCGAAGGGTAAAGCAGGGATTCAACAAAAGAAAACTTAAGACATATTCATTACTGAAAAGTTTCCTTTAGGCAAAATAAAAACAAGGCTTGCTACAGAAAAACGCCCATCAAATTCTGAAGCGCCCTGTCTCCTATAAAGAGACAGTGGAAGAAAATAACGATTTCGTCTATCAATAAAGGTGAGTGATTCATTTATCAGAAATAAGATTTATGTGGTGATACGTGAAAGTTTCCCATTTGAGTATATGCATTTACATTTCACCTGTCCTGAAAAATTCTCTAAACAATGTCCCCGGTTAATTCCTTGATTCATGGGAAGAAATGGTGATTTCCTGCGTTTAAATGTTTTTATAGTTACTGAGGAGCTTAAGCAAGAAAATAATTTTGTTAGGGATTAATATTACTTAAACACACCTACAAATCAGTTAACACGTGTACTCTGTTGCACATGGCCTAACCATGTTTTGATTTATCTATCTATCTATCTATCTATCTATCTATCTATCTATCTATCTATCTAAAAAATATCGTATTATTATTCTTTCAGTTAATTCATTTGATCACATATAACTGTACCGATAAATTATATTTTTAAGAATATATCCTGAAATGTATGCTTAGAAACCAATAATCTTAAGTTAATCTTGATGGAAGCCCAACTTGTTGAAGCTATTTATCCAAATCTCTTTAATAAATATCCCATTTACCTTTTTAAATTTTTACCTAATACTCTCAAACTGAAATTTAACTCAAATAAATATCTGCCTTATTTATTACTGACCTAGAATATTACAGACTTAGCGGACTTTGACTTGGCTCATAACACCATCCATGTTTTATTCTTGGTTAAATTCGTGCATTTTAACTGTTCTTCACACAAGAGTAGATAGGAAGATTCTCGATAAAAAACGAATCGACATTTACACGGAATATAGATGAAATTGTGAATTTTGTTTGGCAAAATAAGATAAGAAAATAAAATAGAGATCAGATGATAGTTTTATGTTCGACAAATGAATTTTATATGTGAGTATCATAGTGGGCAATCTCGTAAAGTGTATGAAAATTCAGAGATGATGTATTGTTTAATGAAAGTTTTTGAAGGTAGTATTGTTAGACACGAAATGTATTAACTTTTTTTTTTTAAATACATTGCAATTCAACTGTAGAAATGTATCTACGTATAATACTATTGATTGTTACTTCATCTTGCTTATAATTCTGGTGCCTCTGGATAAAATAAGTTTATTGTATTTTTATATTCATGTTCATATTACCAATTTTTGCTAAAGTTAGTTTTATTTGTTTATCGACAGTGTAATTAGGGAATCCATGATTTATCAATGTTTGTTTGATATTACTGAGTTCTTTATAAAATAATGTATAGATGAGCCTTATTGGTCCAATTTTGATAACAGATATATTATTAATGTACGGATATTCTCTATTATAATTAGGATAATTATGATCCAAATATCATTTACGTTCATTTGGACATAAAACTTCTTGGCATTAATATTTCTATTAATAGACAGGGAACACTAGTAAATTAAACTACTTGAAAAAACAAACTTTCAACTTTATAAATATTTATAATAAAATAAAAAAATCCAAACTAAATAATATTTTCTTCAGTTTAGGAACAAAGATTTCAAATGTATCTCTCAGTTTAGCGCAGTGAATCATTTAATTTGCCTGTAGAAACGTGAGTGACACCAGAAAGAGCGTGCGAGCGGTTGCAATGCCTAATTTAAAATTATTTAAGAATTAAAAAATGAATAGTAACCGTATTTACCAGATCCTAATAACGGCCATAGGCATAGTGGAAAGCGCGTTTGCACAATACTTATATTTTTGGGAATCAAACATGAGTTCTATTGAGTTCTATTCTATATAAATGAGAAATGTATTAATGAAAGTATGCTGATCCCACCTCTCTCTATATATGTGTATATTATTATTATTATTATTATTATATTAGTTTTACAGCATAATAAAATCTTTGAAGGAATGATTTCCCGCCCACACTCGGTCTTTCTCTCTTTCTCTCACACATACTACTCACACAATCCCGCACACAATGTTTGCCTGTATGTGTGTGTGTGTGTGAGAGAGAAAGAGAGGTGGGTAGAGAGAGAGGGGTCATCAGTCTTCAAAGTTTTTGTAATGCTGCAAAACTAATTTTGATTCATATATATTTGACGTTTCGTTTTGTATGTTTAATAAGTATTGGTATATGGATGCAAGACTTGAGTGCGTGAGCTCAATTCTCGCTGCAATTAATTTTGTTGGATTTTGTTGCGTTTGGCCCACGCAATGATTGCAACGCAATGATCGAAACCGCCCTCACCCTAATAGTATTAATTTAAGTAAATAATTCGTGGTATAATAAGTCTTCAATAGCTTCAGACAATCGTGGAAGGTTGTGGGGTTGCAACAGTAAGGATACTCGTCGATTTCTTTCATAGAATCCTGGGTGGGATGTTTATCAACAAAAGAACTGCGGGAAAATATCTCCAAACGTAAGAAATAGTGTGATGATAAGCTAGTTCCGTAAACAATAATTAGTGAATTCAGTCTTCATTTGGTGCTCTTCATTGAGTGGTATTGTGTCAGACTAAGCCAAGCTCAGTGACTGTCTTTCTATATGTACGGTATATTGACCAAGCGAGTTGCATATTTCACATTGGTGGCTTTGGTCAGTTCATGCCCAGGTAATTATAGGATTTATAATGTTGATTTCCAAGGCAAACAGGTAGGCTCACTCCACTTGGATGATTGACGTAGCACAATCTCTTTCTAATTCCATTTTCTTTCCCATTTGATATCTTCCGTTTGATATCCACTTTTCTACTGATGTTTACTGCTGATTCTTATTGTTTATCATATTTCATGGTCAGCTATTTGAAAATATTCACTATGTCAAATGTTCCGTTTTACAATAATTAAAAACAAAATCTCTTGCGTTGTATTCGTTAGGAAATTTCCCATTGACGCTGAACAGTGAATAATTCGTCACGTGTGCGGGAGCACATGATTCGTTTTAGGCGCAATTTTGATTGGATGCTTATAAGGGTAAATACTGACAAAATCTATAAGCAGTATCTACTACATGATATTGGCAGAAATTCAAAAACATTTACTGTGGATTATCTTGATTTAAAGGATTCACGAATTATTTTATAATTTATGCAGACGACTATCTTCATTTTGGTCTTAAATTCAAACTTTTGGTTAAGCAGTTCTCCAGCCTTTCTCAAATATATGTGGTAACAACAATTATTTAACTGTTCACAATGAAAATGTCCGGCCTCTAAAGCTGAATAAGAAAGAGCCTTTGAATTTCAGATGTCTGAAATATTTTACATTCGTGTTTATGCTTATGGTATTATTTTTAAAAATCATTTAGCTTAATCATTTCATCCTTAGCAAGGCAATAAAAGTCACTGGGATGAAAAAGGGTTATTGAGAGTGAAAGAAACAGAGAGTAGAGGCCAATAAAACAACATGGTTGAAGAAGACAGAAGATGACAATTGACATTGAATAAATTTTTTAAATGAAGACCGTAATTGAACGAAAAGCAGGAAGCCGGAAGAGAGAAACAATAAGTGCGAATAGAGAAAATATTATTATCATTATTTTCACATCAGTTGTGGATGGTAGTTTTCAGTGGAAATCAAGTGACAGCAAGTTTCCCCAATAGTCTAGCACTCTCTTCAGTATTTTACTGATTTTATTAATGCTTTCGTCAAGATGGTTTTCATTATTTGATTTCCGTTCCTCCCAAACGCTTTACAAAGATCGTCTTTCCAAATTGCACACCATTTTTATCGAATCTACACATATTGTTTACTGGCTTTCATACCAAAGAACAGAGTCACACTTCTTTTAAATTTTCAAGTATATTTAGTGTTTTTAAAATGATTTTGTTAATATTACAATTTTGTTGTCTTACATGCAAGAACACTGCGATAGAGGGGCTAAGGGAGTGAGGTACTCATCGCAATTAAATGATTATTAAACATGTCTTACAAAACAATTGCTTGTGTAGTGTAGTGAGTTCGATCCTCGCAGAGTGTCATCACAGATGTAGTCTTGTGTCAGACTATGATATGAAGCGCAGCATGATAGGCCTTGTCGTGGAACAATAATTAATAAGCTAGTCTGGGTGAAAGCACACCAAGTTTATATATATATATATATATATATATATATATATATATATATATATTAATCATTTCCCCTCCCCACCCTAGGAAGGCGATAAAAGCCATTGTCAAAGAAACAGAAAGCTTTATTGAAAAGGAAGGACAATAAAAGAACAAGATTTAAGGGGATAGAAGATAACGATTCATGTTGCATTTAAATTATTGAAGATCACAGTTGACAGGAAAGTAAAAAGCTGGTTGAGAGTTCCACAAGTCAGAAAAATTGGCATGGTTACATCGGAAATAAGCCTTCGATAAAAATAATATTTTATTAATCAGAACCGGCATTAAGCCATTGGTGCCGTTTTCGGAGTTTCGAATAAGTCATTTGGTAACATGGGAACTTGCCGAAAATGACCTTAAAATAAAAGTAAGTAATATATATATATATATATATATATATATATATATATATGTATATGTATGTGTGTGTGTGTGTGTGTTTGTATTGTGATAAAATGTTGTTTTATGCTATCATATATGTAGGCTAAAAGTGCTGAATATTCGGCGTAGAGCGTGTGTAAATGTAAGCAGTGTGGGCATTTTAACGGACACAGCAAATTTTCAGTCAAAATATGGCTTTCCTAGTGGCTGAAATAGACGCTTATTACTTACCAGCTTGCTTGTTGGTTTTCGATAACAGTTAAAAAACAGTGTTTCAAAATGCTAATATCCAACTGAAGAAACGTATTTTTTCTCGCCTCCATTCCCCCACTCCAATTGGTTTGTAAATATGTAAATATTTGTTTTGAATGTTACATTTTGAATGTTTAAAAATTAATTTCTTAAACATCAGCATTTCTCATTAAATCTTCCAGATTTTTCTTAATTATCATTGATGCATCATAAAGAAAAGAAAGATAAATTTCTTATAAGATCAAATTAAACGAATGGAGTGATTACTTGCAAATGGAAGTTCGGTATTTGAAATGGCTGAGCAATGTTTTCTAAACAAAACAATCCGTTTTCTTCAATAGTTCAGATAACAATTAGAGTGAACGCAAATTTGTAGCCTGAAAATCAATTGCCCCGATTCATGTTCATGAAAGAGTAGAAGAAAATTGGTACGGTTTTTATTGATGCTAAATTTTGCTTTATACCACAATTATTTCTTTTTATTAATATAAAATTGTCAATTCAGTAAGTTTTATTTATATTCGAGCAGCCACTCGAAAGAAAAAAAAACTCTTTTAAAAGATAAAACTATATTGTAGTAACGAGTATCACCTACCCATCATCTGGCATAGAACTGAGAAAATCTGTTTGATCTTGCTGATTATTTATCATAAATTAGATTCTCAATGGATATTGCTTAACATAGTCATGTGTCCTTTATTTTAATCGTAGAGAAAACATTCATTCTATCTCAGAACCTCTCGATTGTCAGTTTGCTACTGTGACGCCTTCGCCTTATTACCTTGAGGTAGGGAATTATTCCATATTCGTCCGACAAAGGCTTGCATAGGTAAATCCCACACATCGTAATGTAAATTTCTTTAACCTTGACATTCACTGGCGGCGTCTCATTGACACAAACACGTTTGCAAGTAAATGGCTTATATTCAGGTGTTTCACATACACTTTTCATGCACTTAATGTTATTGACTGAATACATAACTGACTCTCGTCGAAAGGAATGAAATAAAGATGGCAAATTGGGTGACGACAAAGGCACTCATTAAATCAACTACTCTGTGATTCCTGACATCGTCTTTTAATCGTCAAGTAATCATCAAAAACTTACGGCGGACATTCGCACCAAATATTTTTTTACGTAGGCAACTTGATTTAAGTTATATGTAACATGACGGCAATAGAACGTCTAAAGTTCTGAAATAAAAATTTGCTATGAATTATTCAGGCTAGTGTTTTCATGTTTGTTGTTTATCATTACTTTTCGACCACTGGACACTTCATCCTTCTCCATAGTGTGAATTTCTGAAATAAAGCATTATTATTATTATTATTATTAGTCTTCATCTTTGTCGTTTTGATCGCTGTTTCGGATAATGCGCTCCCTGCTTTCTTCAGGTTCATATTCTATCCAATAATCTTCAGTTGTTTTTGTCCCGATTAAGGTGACGGGGATGTGTAGGCTTAAAAAAATCATTTCTATTGGTTGTAACATATACCTGCAGAAGATCGGAGAATATTCCACCAAAACTTTCTGTTAACAAAAAAAAAAAAAAAAAAAAAAAAAAAGAAGATATTAACCTGATTAATTCATGGACGAAATAGCATGTGCTAACACAGTCTCTTTTATAAACCTAATAGAAAGCCATCTTTTAAAGACGAATTTAAACCCAAGATTGGCGAGCTTTTTTAATGCTCTTTATTCAAACATTCATTCCTGCCTAATGTTTTTGAAAGATTTCATTATACATGTTGCCTGCTTCTAGTTTTAAATATTTACAATGCAGTTATTTGTCCAACAAAATGTCACATTAATGAAGCACTGTGCGAGGATCGAATTCATTCCTGTTGATACAGTCTGTGCGACTAGTAACTATTTCTTTACAGTGAGATGACCTGTTTTCTTTTACAGGGCAATCATTCAAATATTTGCTGCATACGTTGAGGACAGGCTAATCTTAGAGATTTCAAGCGTCATGTTTAGAGTAAAAATTCACCTTTATTTAGAACTAAAAAAAGAAAATGTTCATTTTTTAACGCTAATTTCATCAAATTCTATCCAAGTTGCAATTCCAGAATAGAGCGGTTCGCATCTTGAGGTGTTTCAGCGTCATTTCAAAGGCCTGTTGCGTGTCTGGTTGGATTATCAGATTTTTTCTTTCTTTCTTTCTTTCTTTCTTTCTTTCTTTCTTTTTTGGTATTGATGTGTTAGCTTAATATCGTTTACCCATCCCAATGTTAATCCTAATCCCATCCCAAATATAATCTTTCTTAAAACCAACTGTTTACAACAGTCTGCATATTCAGCTTTTAATTCAACATTTGTTTTTTGTTTGTCGTTGACATGTCGGAATAAAAAAAAGTCTTTGTCAAAATGACAGGAAAAGTCGCAATACAATCTTCTTATTCTAGTTAAACCTTGTGACGAACTAAACTAAAAAAATGAGTAACCTTTGCATTCAAAATTAAAGATTTATTGAAATGAATCGTCTTATAAATAATATATTGTATTTTGAGTTTTAAAAAAGACGCTGAAGTTACGTTTGCTATCTATCTATCTATCTATCTATCTATCTATCTATCTATCTATCTATCTATCTACTAATAAAAAGACAGCACTTATTTTATCCAAATATTATGTATTGATTTTTCAACATCATTTCTGGTCAGTTAACTTCATTCAGAGAGGAATCATAATCCCATGGATCGAACATTGTACAGTGATAATTTTAGATAAAATTGCAGCCTACAACATTTATTAGTGATCCAACCATGTATATTTGTATGCATGTCCAAAAAGCAAAACTAATGAATAAACTATGCTGAGATTTGCTACATATCTGCCGTTTGGTCCCCAAAAATCGTTAAGTATATTGAAATCATGTTAAATTACTTCCGGAAAGCAGAATGTGTTCTTTTCACAATTTTCTCTTGTTTGTTCGTAAATATATTCTTTTCGTTTCCTACAGACAAGAAACTTTCGTTATAAAAAAAAAAACTTTAAATTATTTCCGAAATAATAACATTCTTGTTAATGACTTGAAATCAGAATTAAAAATCCTGGATTTTATTGAACCCGATTGCTAAACTCTGACATTCGTGGTAAATAGGAAACGAGTTTAGACATCAAACAGGATAGAAGGAGGGATTCTTCTCAGCTTAATTTGAAATAAAGCCAAATTCTAGGCAGATAAAATAGGTACATTACGTTGCATTATTCTCGTTAGCGAGGAGGGTCTATCTGCTTTGATCAGCATTTTACATCCGTACTTTTATTTAGACTTGAATATCGACTGCAAACACCAGTAGGAAATACGCCACTAACTCAAATACAAAGCAATCAATAAAATAACTGAAATCTTGAACTAATGTTACTTACTTGCTAAAATAAATTTACAAAGAGTCAAACGTGTTGAAAAGGCAAATCTGACTTGTTTAATACAAATGGGAAAATATTTGGAGGCTTCTACAGAAGGATGCCAACCGGAGGACATTTGTTTCCTGGTAATGCTCGCTACTGCTGGCGAGTTTGATCGAGTTTGTTCTCCACTATTATAGCCCTGTGTCAGACTTGCCTAGCAAGGACAATGTATCTACCATATAGGATGAATACTCGATTCGGCCTATTTTGGGAGAATGGTTACATCATTCATAAGAAGTCTCCAGTTCTAATTCTGTGCAATTCGGACCTGAAAATACATTGCATTATCCTTCTGTAATAAGATCGTTGGTTGGGTACGTGGAGTCTATGAATGTGTGCAAATAGTTACAATGCCATGTAACGTAATGGGTACGGTTAGTGATGTATTTAAGCAGACCATCGAGTCCGATTCACGTCACCATCATGAAACAAGACTGCATAGTAACTAGTGGACAACTGTACTCCATGGCCTCATCGGGTTTGTGTGACTCCCGAAACGTATCATCAGCTTGAAACAACTATAATCGTGACCCAACCGATTATGCCACACCTTTCTTACCAGACCTCCACGATTCAATTAGCGGCGTTACAATCATGGTTTCTCTGTTTCCATAACTAATGGAAGTTAACATGCTGAAAATATGCCTCGTATCTTTTGCATTTAGTGTGGGTGCCATTTGAGTCAGTTAATGCAAACAATTCGAGCCATCTCTGGTCATGATCATTAAGGATACTTGGTTTGTCGCTATTCTGTCCTTGGTGGGCCATAATGTATACCACGAGGTATTTCCGGTACACACATAGAACAATGGATGTCAAATGTCCGTACAATTTCAGAAATAGATTGTCTTATCCGTCTGGTATTGAATATCGGGCCCCGTTCGAATTCCGAATTGATGTCACCTTAGCATGAACACCTGAGCCTATGTTCATACTCACTCACCAAATGCCAAATCGCTATTGACATATGTTTGGGCATTTCCATGACGTCAAAATAACTTCCATTACATACAGCTATCCCACGTCAGTGTACACACACACACACCTATATATATATATATATATATATATATATATATATATATATATATATATATATATATATATATATATATATGCTGGACATAACTTTATAAACATTCTTTTTATAAGAAATTTAATCAATTCATAGTTTTTTGTACGAAAGGAGAATTAAAGGAACCCAGGATATGATTAAGTTTTTATGAAATAAAATATGTAAAAAGAGTTTTGCGAGTATTTTGCGTAAGTCAGTGAATATCATTGTATAAGATCACTGCAAAAGTTCGTGTGCTCGATTTTCATTAATAATATACAAATGACCGCAACTTGATAGTGAGATTTGTTTCTGATGTGTTCTAAATCGAAACCTTTCATCGTTCATTTGCGAGTCAGATTTGTTGAATGTTGAAGTTTTGTTCATAAATTCTACCAAACAGTTTAAAGGACAAAACTGTGACTGTATACAGTCAGTTACAAACTACTTTAGTTTATTTCTAACAAAGAGCATGAAGTTTCTATGAAAATGGTATAAATAAGCTTGTAGGACGATAGGAGACAGTTGTTAAAAACAATGGAGACTATGTACTTCAATGGTTTTTATGAGTATGTAAAATTTTATTTTTAATTAACTAATCGGGCCCGAAATTTTGCAATGATCTAATGATAGAAAATATTTCTAATTTGGATTGAAATAACATGTTAAATAACAAATTTAGTAAGCTTACAACATTATTCTAATTATTGCCTAAACCAACTTAAAAAAAACAAAAAAAACAAACAAAAAAAAAACTCACTAAAACTATTCTTTATGCTTCCTACGAGGGTTTTAATGATCTTAGATGATATGTCATTCCCAGTTTTAAAAATGGCCATTTTTAGCTTATTTACGCAGTCATGTGGTCTTCTATTTGAATAAACTTACATAGAAAGTTATCCCCAAGCGTTTACTATAACATTCAAACAATTGTTTGGCCAGTTCAAAACTCTAATCTAGGTACCTCCACCTGCTAGCAGTTAAAAAAAACCCAAGAAACTTTGAAATCGTTTTTAGAAAAACATTCAAGTACATAGTCTCCATTATTTTATATACATAAAATTTAATTTAAAAAATTAAATTTTTAAAAAAATATTGGGGTAAACAACTTTTATTGAGCTTTTGTTTACTGGAAATAATAAATTTAATCATCTAGCTTTTAATTGAAGCTAAAACGAAACCTTCAAGAATGCTTTTTCATTCTAAAAAATCATTTTAAAACGTAGGTATCAAAAATTCTGTGCAGATGCTTACGCTAATTCCTTACACTACAAAAAACAAAAAAAAAAATAATAAAAAAAATAAAACGTCCCGCTTACTTTTGCATTATGGATAGGCGGATTGTGCCTCTGAAAAATCAGTTTTTTTTTCCGCATATCCGATATCCTTAATTACTCAGGAGCAGTTGACGAAAAAGATTGACGCACCTTTGCGCATTAATATACCCCTGAACCATCTAAAAGTTCATTTTTGCAGCAAACATTGTGCCCCATACCATTACACTTCCCACCACTTGCGCTCGTAGAAAAGAATTCTGGAGGCATGTTGGGGCCACTCTGGTAATATTGATATCCATATGGGTAATCAAGACTGAATTTCTTTTCATCAAATATACGGACTTCTATTCCTGGTCCCAGGTTTGTTGATCTTTAGCTCTTGATGCCGTTTCGTCGGCCTCGAATTTTGCTTTCTCTTTCACCTTTTCATGCCCTTTTTATGCAGATATCGTCTAATTCTTCGTGCAGATGTTTTCTACATTTACTTTAAGCCGGAAATATTACGATTAGATATGATCGTACTAATAACCCTCATGGCCATAGTTTCTGTGATCGCTTGAGATCTGTAGAGTTCAGAAAATGACGGGATAGTCTTTGCTGACCTTTTCAATTTATCAGTAATTTCTTTTATTTAATAGCCTTCTCCTTGATAGGTAGATACTACACTCAAAGTCTGTTAATTTTGTTCCTTTACCCATTATGCTAATTCCAAAAATCATTAAACACAAAAGCTCATTAACAAACATGAAATTAAATTTGATATAAAATGCACATAAAACACTCAACTAATGAAAATTCCCTGGTTGTTTCTAAAGATTTGACCGATGCAGTTTCTATTTTTTCTTTAATTCTGTGAATAACATCTATGCAATCAGTGATAACTATAGGCATAAAAAAAACAACAAACATATTCACCTTTTAGAAAACTGGTCATAGGATGTGATAAGTATTCACAATTGATAAAACAAAATAAATAAAATCTTAATGAATTTCTAATGGTTTGGTCAGCAGTAAATAATAATAATAATAATAATTACGCGGACTCCGATCTAAATCGTAATATAATTTCACGCTAAGGCGATCTTCAGAGGAAAAGATCATATATATATATATATATATATATATATATATATATATATATATATATATATATATATATATAAACTCAGTTAAACAGCCCAAATGAAAGCTAATTAAAGCATAAAAATAAATATTTCACCGTAAATGCAAAATATGCTGCAACAGACCGATAAGACGCCAACAAAGTCCCTTTTTTATTGGTGGAGCATTCAAATCTGGAGGGAAGTAAATAATACAAAACTTCTTCAAAATGGACTTCAAGATTTGGTTGATGTTGTTTGAATTTTATTTTTAAATCTGATGTTGATGCTGAAACTTTTGCAGCATTTCCATTTTTTTCTGTTGCTGGAAAGGTGCTTTACTCATATACTTTTATTGAGGGCGAAACAAATTCATTGTTCCGTGGAATGTTTCTGAATCACAATGTGGGTTTTGTGTTTCCTGTGGAAAACCAGATATACGTTAATTATAGGAGAAATGCATTGAGCAAAGTATAATGTACTTTTATCCTTGTTTTGTAGATATGAGGAAAGCATTTGACGTTGTTAATGCATATACTTTGTAGTTTCTGCTGAGATGTCCTGTAAATTTTGTTAATATAAGTCTTGCACAAGAAAATAAAAGTGAGCATTAATTTTAGATGCATTTGTTACTGAAAATAGCATTGAACAGAGTAACCTTGGTACGCCAAAAATTTTGACTATTTATTTCAGCACAATACTCATAAGTGATTTTAAAATTCATAAGTAGGAACTTCTTTAAAAATATCAAATTTCTAGTAACATTTTCAATCAGGCAAGAATTAATTTTAGTACAAAGTTTGTATCACCCTCGAAAGGGAGATATGATATGTTAATAACTGGGATCTAATTACTTATACAGAGAAAAATATAGTAAATGTATTTGATTCTGGGTATGATATTTGGGGTTTACAACAATTAAAAAAACTAATAATGCACCAAGTTGCCCTAGAAAAAGATCTTAACTTGACTTAAATATTTATAAAAAGCAAGCTATAACAAGTTATCCATTGTTTTAAATATCTCGGCAGCTCAGTCCATGTTAATGGCAAACTAGGAGCAAGAATTTCTTTTAGGTTATAAACAACAGCAAATACATTTGGAGATTTAGAATCTTGAGTTTGTTCTCAGAGACAATTTAAAACCGAGACCAAGATAATAGTGTTTTCTTCTTTTCTTCTCTCTTCTCTCCTTTCTACTCCTAAACATGGACAATTTATATTCGCCGTATTATGCAACTTGAATGTTTCCATAAATTTCCTTCGTCATATTTTGAAAGGGAGCTGGAAATAACCCATGGCTGACACAGAAGTTCTGTTAAAAACTAGCATAATCTCTACCGAATGTTTATGAGAAATCAATTACGTTGGGACGAGCATCTCTTTTCTATATGAATGATGAGCGTTTTCCCGACTATTTTATGGTGTGTTAGCAACAAAGCAATGTATGAAATGTAAGCCAAGTAAAAGTTTTAAGAATGGATCAAAAAGACGCTGAAAGGTTTGAAAATCCCTCACAAAAATCTGGAATATCAGACCAAAATATTGAAAGGAATAGCAGATTCAGCTTAAAAGCCATTTGTATTTTCATGCAAGTAAAAACAATAACAATGTAGTAGAAGTGGTCAAACATCGTGTGTAACTGATAACTATATAAGATGAGAGCCCTTTTTAAGAAGTCACTTTATTTCTTTGGTGCCCCTCCCCCCAATGCTCTGCAGATCAGAGACTAGTCTCCCGAATAGAAGAGTCTTTGGTAGAAATTATCTTCCATTTTCGACAGATGAGCTGTCTAACTCAGATGTGCATTTTGCCACATAACTTCAATGCATCTGTTACTGGCTGTCTTGAGGACTATAGTGTTTGTAGTGAAACTACTCCAGTGCGCACTGAGAATGGTGCGGAGGCAACGCTGGTGAAAGTATTTGATATGACGGAAATGAATCTGGTAAATAATCTGCCCTTTAAGAACAAAGAGACAGATTTGTAGATACTTATTTTTATGTATTTCATGAGGTACTTCCTGTTCCAGATATATTGATACATTTTTATAAGGTCTTACCAATTTATTGGTAATCTGTTTGTTAAACTTGGCATCCAAGCGTCCCAAGTAGGAGAAATCTGCCTTTTTGTGTCAATGGAGATGGACGGTGACTGAGACTACTGTCGAGTAACAGGGTTGATGGATGATGATCATTTCATTCAATTTAATAAAATTCTGTAGCTTTTAAAAAGTAGGATATTACCTGTTAATGTTTCTACTCAGTTCAAACAGAAATTTTCTGTAGCAAGCAAGGTATTCGTATTTCTTTGGAAAACACGCTCTAACGAAAAATATCGATCTGATACTCTCTGAGATAAATAGATACAATCAAACAAGTTCGAATTACGCTTCAAATAGTTTCACTGTCATTTTCTCTCTAAAGTCGTTTGTGTAAATTTTTATTTTAATATAAGTTTGCAGTTTTAAAATATTTTTATGGATAGATAAGAGATCTATCCGCTTAATTTCCGGATACACTTGTTTGTGATGGGAATTTGATAGTTTTATTGGAGTTTCAGTGTTTTTTCCCCATCGCTGCGATGATTAAAAAAACAGTGCATAACCGAACAGCCATTCAAATGTAATTCCTATCATAAAACATTTTTCTGTTACTTTTTATTTCAGAATTACAAAAGGCATTCATTTGTCAGCTGAAAAGAAGCACCCAGCACAATCCAAATATTTCACTGCATCCATGCGTCTTAAAAGCCGGTAATTAAACAATGTATAAATTCGGACAGACATCTAAAGTATTCGTGAAATTTGAGCAGCTTCACCAGTCTGTTAATCTATCAAGTTTATTTAACGGTTTCCGTGTCTCTCAAAACACCATGAAATAAAAAACCTCAGTTTTTACAACGTTTTGGGCATTTTGGGATTTAAGTTCGAAGAAATGTTTGGGTAGCGCTTCGGGTTTTTGAGGGAAAGGGCTTCAGGGTTTCTTGCATGAGACGAGAACGTTTCATTAAACTCTCACGTATATATATATATATATATATATATATATATATATATATATATATATAAGAAAATAATATGACAAACTGGAAAAAACGTTTTTGTGACGCGTTTCATCTGTTAGGATTTCACCGGAGTAGGTATCAACAAAGCTATACTATTTTCTCAGTAGTGTTTCTTGATATATAAAATTATATATCGTTATGTCACACATACACACACACACACACACATACGCACACAAATCTTTTGTTTTTAACTTCAATTGCAATTTATGTATATTGTATGTTAGTTTTGTATATTTGCATGATGTTTACAACTCAGCCTCTTGACAATACGAACTTTTCGAAGTTTTAAAGAAAAGTGACTTTCTAAATCTTGCGTCGTATCGGGAAAATACCTAAATTCAGATAGAAGAATAAATCATACTTCCTACACATTCTGACAGAAAATTTACATTACATTGTATTTACGTACTTATTTTAAGTGCGATGAAAACTAAATCTGTTTGGAAAGAATGTGTAGGATAATCCATAGAATAATAAAGCAAAACACCTCGTTCATATAGAAAATGAATTGAGTAGTTAGACAAAAATAGAATGGGGTGTAAAGCAAAGATGTGTCTTCTCCCTAGATTTATTCAACATCTACGGTGAAGCTATTGTAATTGAGCCGGAGATCCTACCTGGGTTTTAACAATAGAAGAGATGCAGATGATACTGTGTTGATGGCTGATACAGAAAGAATAAAACAGGTGATCCTAGACAAGGTAGTAAAAGAAAGCGAGTAAAAAGGACTAACAACCAATTGCAATAAGACAGAAAGTCTGGTCATAGGCAAGAGGAAAAGTCCAAGGTTCGAGTTTCAAATTGGGGATGTCAACATCAAGCAATTACAGGAGATTAAATATCTGGGAAATGTTTTAACACAGTATAGAAATGTAACACCAAAATCCGAATAGACATTGAAATAGAGAAACTGGAGACCACAACAGCTAAGCAAATTCCTGAGAAGCAGAAACCTTTACTTTGAAACAAAGAAATCAGTGCTAAATTGTTATGTGATATCCATCCTCTTATATGATAGCGAATGCTGGAAATTTTCGTAGCAGATAAGGATAAAACTAGAGGCAACTTAAAAAGTGGTTTTACAGAAGGATGATGAAAGTTCCATTGAATGAGTGAGTAAGCAACGAGGTTGTTTTAAAGAAAATGATAACAGAAAGAACATTTGTGTCAGAATCAGTAAGAGGCAGCTGAAATTTCTCGGACATATAAGGAGAAACGAGATTTTGAAAAACTTACACCCACCCCGAACATATTGAGAGCCAGACAAATAAGGGAAGGCAGCGAGCCACCCACATACGAGCTTGCGGGAATGGATGATGGAACGAGGGTCAGAAGCCTTAACAAAAGGAGAAACATTGCTAAGGGCAAGAGAAAACCTGCTAAGCAGTTTTAGACAGTCATGTCTTAAAGGGACGCGAAACATAGATGATCTCATATTGATGCAGCACATTTATTTTTAAATTGCATTAACCTCAAATAAAATCTTTTAATCTAAAAACTGAACACGTTTTACAT
The DNA here is from genome assembly GCA_903632075.3 of Acanthosepion pharaonis. NCBI lineage: Eukaryota > Metazoa > Mollusca > Cephalopoda > Sepiida > Sepiidae > Acanthosepion > Acanthosepion pharaonis. The sequence goes on along the minus strand of CAHIKZ030005526.1, from coordinate 622,333 downwards.
TTCATTTGTTGAATTTTGCTTGAAAAAAATTACATTTCTGTAAAAGTTTAAGAAATTTATTTCTTGGTGCGAGAAATCGTTTAACTGGCCTTACGTTATCACTCAGTCATATTTATAAATATTTATTCAGATCAATTCTGTCTGGCCTAAGGTTACAAGAATGAAGCGCTTAAAAGAAAGTTACAATCACTGCAGGTTTTGTGGACCTTTATTAATGTTGTAAGTTTGATTTTTACTGGGTGCTTCACACACGAAGTTAAATTTATAACTCATTATTAATAACTGGCGAATCTAAAATTTGTCCTTCTCGTGAAGATAAGTTTCTTTTACTGATTTTAATTACAACAATCTTTTTAATTTACAGCAATACAGTGATCAGGACATAAAGTTAAAAGGTCAAACATTTTAAAGTTATTTATTTATGAATCAGAAAACAGATTTTAGGCTGACTTGAGTTCTGGATATTTTATTAAATGTTTTCATATGATTTTATCATCACTGAATGAAATTTACTCTCAGGGACAGAAAGCAAGAAACAGAGTCATTATCTTATGGATGGTGGTTTAAATGAACATCGAATATTAATATTTATTAAACAATGACACAAAGTTATAGTTATAAGACAAAGAATATCGAATCCACCTTACTAAAAAAAATTGTTCTACAGTTGACACTCAACTACTGTAGTCTGCATGCGGAAGGCAAATAATTTTTAACAGCGCTCTTCCTGACATAAGAATCAGAATTTTTGAAAAAGTTCATGAGTTATTTCAGTCAAGTTACCGATGTACAATTAAGGATCAAAGTAAGTTTCTTTATTAACTGCATTTTGAGAATTATTTTTGTTAAATCGTTTTAAATTTCCTCTTATGTTTACAGTTGGAGATTTTGTACTACTGCTGACAGAATTGTAGCAAAGATGACTTCCAAACATGAACCTCAACTGCCACTGAGCTACTCTGAATATTTGCAGGTAAGAAAAGTCTTTAGACAAGAACCGGGTAGAAAATTTTCTTTCTTATATTGTTCGTGCATAGTGTAATCGTACAGAATGCATTGGGATTTGACAATAGCCTCAAATGGAATAAACGCTTACATTTTAACCCACAAAGTTATTAAAAACATTCAAATCTTTGCGACGTAAAATAAAGGGTTCAAAAGAATTTATGCCTTTTGTCAATAAGGTAAATAGTTGACAAATCTGAAGTATAACTTCAAAATGTCCATCTCCAAGTTATACTATTTTGTTTATTCGCTTTATTGTCAATAAAGAAAGGTTATGTTTTTTTTTGTTCGAACTTTACCGGAACGGAATTTAATTTCCTCTAATGTCATTTCATTTTAATATGAAAATCCAATTTAAAAGCACAATCGAATTAGTATATCGTTAAGGCAATATGCTTGGTTATCCATGCTATTTTTTTCATGACAATGACGGTTACTTATCAATGCTAATCTCTTCAATAATATTTTACAGGTTTCATTAAGTTTAGTAGTAACTGCAGAAGAGAGTGAATTCTATTCTGTTAAGAGCATTGGTATTTTACTAGGGCACTAATGCAGCGAAGTTAACACAAGTATCTCAGGTTGAATTTGCAAAAACTAGAACCCGAAATATAGAAAAATACTATATATAAAATCTTGTTTATTCTCCGTATCAACGGAGCGACCCATTTTTACAAAATTCGAATCGATATCAATGGAAGAAAAAGCGTTGTAGATAAGGAGCGAAAGTTTAGTCTGTATGTGCGCGTTTTTATGTGATCGTTGTAACTTTTAAATGTGTAGACTTAAGTTTCTTTTTCTGTTTTTCTACGTGGATGTCAGTTTGTCTCTATCTCCGTGTGATCTCCGTTCCCCTTCTCTCTATCCTCCGACTGATCATATATATATATATATATATATATGTATAGATAACTAGACTCGTTTCGAAAAACCCTCGAATTTTTGATTTGCTAATCAAATCAATCTCGAGGGAAAAAAGGTTTTAAAAAAAGAATTTAAAAAAAGAAAGAGCTACAAACATGAACTTCTGCCGACAAAAAAATCGCACAGATGCAGGTCTGAAGCCCAAAGAAAAAACCCTGATACGAGTAACAACTAACTAACAAAAGAGCTCAATACAACCGTAGAGCAAACCTACATATATATATATATATATATATATATATATATATATATATATATATATATATATATATATATATATGTGTGTATAGTTGTATGGATATAATATATCCATACAACTAAGAACTAGCTCTATCACTGATATTGAGCGCTTTCCAATAAGTACCGCACATATATAATATATAAATAACATATATATAAATTACACGACACACACACATAAATATATATATATATATATATATATATATATATATATATATATATATATATATATATATATATATATATATATATATATATATATATACAGAGAGAGAGAGAGAGAGAGAGAGAGAGAGAGAGAGAGAGAGAAAAAAACGCTTTGTACCATTAGTCATTGTTATTCAATGGAAATTCGGTGAAATCTTTCGAAATTCCGGAACTTCCTTTGCTCTTTTTCTTTTTAACCTCAAATCCTGCTTTCAAAATTTCTTGGGTGACGCTTGAGTTTTCTTCATAAAAATGGAATAAATGTTGATTTCAGATGCCTTCTTTCTTTTCTTTTTTCCTAATAATATCAAAATTCTTGCCAACCATTTACAAGAGAACATTGCAAATCTTTGGTATTATTGTTGATCCCATTATCAGGTTGTTATTAACTTGTCCCTTTACTAGACTAAGTTAATAAACATCTGTATAGGTATATTGCTGTAGATTAATAGTTAACGCACTAGCATAATAAAAACACTGATAATGCAGAGATTTCAATTCTCAATGGATTCCCTAATCTATTATCTTATTAAGTTTGGTGAATAAATACATATTAATAACAAAAGTTAAAGGATATTACGACATTCGAATTAAAAGGTTTTGTACGAAGGCGCGAATTTAAGTCTTGCCAATTTGTTTGCTTCCTTTACTGGTATATTTTATTGTAAGCGAATACATTATCTTTTAACTAAGCACAATTGAGTTCTGACAAAAAACTGAATCGAAATTCACTGAATGTGGCTCTCTAACTTCATTAATGTGATGCTCATGAATCGATATCTGCTCTGTCGCTACTCAAAGTTTAAAGCAAATCTAAAATATGCGATCACCACGTAATATAAATATTTTACTTTTTCTCGCATCAGATTCAACATATTGATATTCAATTTAAGATTAAGTTCTTTGCAGTGAAAAAGAAAAATATCGATGTCTTGATTTTAGTTTATGCAGTGTATATTAAAACTTAAAACATATTTCATGTGACTTCTTTGCTTTTCAACAGGGGTTGAATATCAGCAAGATCTGATATAATTGCTAAACTTAACTTAGTTTAAGGCCATAAGTGACGGTCCAATAAGTAAGGATCGAACTCATTACACAGTCGTAAGTGACGTCACCACTATACGGCTAAACACCCAAGAGGAAGTTATTATTATCAGTATTCCTCACTTTTAAGCCGGCTTATGAGACACGCATTCTTACCATTAAAAATACCGTCCTCAAATCTTTTAAAGATTATATAAACTGTTTTTCACATTGAATATGAAAGTATATAAACCTCCGCCTTGTCTAGCGTTGATGCGATTACTGAAATTCATAACTTGCCTGGAGGCATTAATATCATCTCGTTTCCCGCCTACATTTTGTTGTTTATTATGTCGTATCTGCGCTGTTTAATAACGGCCTCAAACTAAGTCAGAGTAACTGCGACGAAAATTTAGGTAAAAGAAATATTCAGGAATTAATAAATATGTCTTGGAGGTGTTAGCCAGATTGACAAATTTAGATGTTGTAACAGATCTGGTGTTAATAGAATTTAAAAGTCTTCGAGCGTAGTTTATGTATTCTGATAAAATATGACATACACTTGGGCTAAAGTAGTTAATGAGTAACAAAATCAAAACATCCCTCTTGCCTTTTATTCCTCGTACAATGCAAGAAAACCAATGTAAAATATGAAAAATAAAATCATGTCTAGTTTATGTATTAAACGACATGATTCCAGATGATTAATATAAAACTGCGCTATTTCAATATATACACTGCTTTTACTGAAACAATGTGGGATACTTAAACCACATCAAAAATGAAATGAAATTAGTTAAAATTAACTTTCCTTAAACATACAACTATAGTAAAAATCAATCACGTTTTGTCTTGCTAGTGTAGATATTGTCCGTATAAAATAAAATAATTTTTCTGGTGACATCGGAGAGTGACTGGTGCGAAATGATAACAGCTTATTTTCCTTCAACTATTTGCACTAATCTTGTACTAAACGAAATTAAGCTCAGTAAACATTTGAATGTCTTGTAAAGAAGTAGGCAATAAATTAGTCTTGCAAGCAGAAAAAAAAAAGCTTAGTGCATTTAATAGTCACTGGCTGCCCCATGCTTGTAGTCTATTGAACCACGAAACTTGATCATCTTACTTAATGTTTGTACAATTCGGATCTGGGGTCAAAACATGAAAATATAAAAATACGTTACAAAAAATTACCAGAAATATATTTTTTGAAAAAAAAATTACCAAAGCTTAAAGGAAAATAAAATTTCGGAATAAAATGACCCATAAGGTGTTGATAAGCCATTAAGCAAACAAAGCAAACGAAAGTAAACGATTCGGATCAAATCTACAATGGAAATTCAAGAGATCTTGTTTTTCCTCATATCTTACTAAACAATATCTCTCGAACTACAAACGCGTGATTGTGCGTGCGTAAGCACGCGTATCCTCCCCCAAACACGCACATATTCAATCGCTTATTCAAATACATATGTGTGTTCATATCCATATCTGTGTATGTGTGAATAAATTTACAGACAGAACACAGACAAGCATTTAACAAAAAAAATGTATTTTCATAAATGTTAAATGATGAAGAGAGTTACCAACAAATTAGGTCAGACAAACTTTTTCTGTGAAGCAAACAAAGCAAGAATTTTATCAATGATACGGTGCCTTGATACTGTTGAATTTCTACAAATAAATCGACTCGTAACTCGTTATGATCAACTTAGAAGAATCATTTGAAGATAAAATAGAGATTGTTAAAAAAAGAAAGAAAAAAAACAAGTGTTTGAAAAAATTTAAGTTTTTAAAATGTTATTTTCTAAGTGAATCTAAGAATTTTAGGAGTTGCTTAAGAGACATTGCAACGCTGACATCTTGAAATAGGATTGTTTTTTTAGTTTCTTCCATTAAATCACTTGTCCATTTTTTAATAGTAACTTGAGTAATTGTCAATAAGAAAAACGTTATTAAATGGCAAATCTGAATTAATAATGATCTGTCTATTTACTTATGGGAAGCTACTGAAAAATTCTAAGCCCGACCAAAAAGCCCTTCGGCTACAATTCTGAAAATGTGTCATTTGGTCAGACATTATTAAGAAGTAAACTAACGAGAACTTTTCAGCAATTCTGAGTATATTGCGTCTCTGTATTATTACACACACACACGCACATCTGGTGAACGTAAATAATATTAATGCTGTCATCAATATTTGTCAAACAAACAAAACTTGTAGTTGGTGTTGGTAAGATTTAATGTTTATTCACGTCACCTCCCCTACCGTTTTACGAAAATTCATGTGTGTTATGGATTCATCTTTTTCTCTGTTGTTTTTGTTTTTTCTCCTCATTTCGTCAGCTAGAAATAAAACTGCAGCACCTCAGGATACAGTTTTTCAACTGGATTCTTTTTGACCGTATTGAATTTTACATGAATCTTACAAATTGAAAAAAACAGACGATTCTTGCTTGGTTATCGAATATAAATATTTGAAAGTAGTAAACGTTTACTCTAATATTCTTGAAAAGAGCATGAATTCATACTCGTCCACCCAGATATGGATTAAATAGCAGTGTAGACCAGGTTCTATAGCTTTATGTGGCAATCACTCTACGAGAAGGAAAATTTGATATTCCAAATCGAGTAGAAATTAACGGAAACCACGCCACTATCTTTCTGATTAAGGTTTGGCAATTCGCAGATAATAAAAAAAAGTAGAGACATAGCATTAAAAAGGAAGTCACTCTTATGGACATAAATATAGACTGTTGCATATCTATCATCTATCTATCTATCTATCTATCTATGTAAAGATGATGGATTTTCTTGTACGCCTTACTGTGTTACTGGGTCCTTTAATCAAAATGTAGTTTTTCAGTGCTATGTTCTACTTTTGAAATGCATATTTATATTATAGACAATTAGACGTCCGCTAAAGTATCATAGGCATTTATGTTCTATTAAAGAGTGTCTACACGAAGATTCGCAGCCGCCAGACAACGTGTAACCATGACATTAGGGCAAATCGGAACAAACGAGAAGCGAACAGACATTTTGCTGATTATAGAGCAAAAGACAAGCGTACTTAAACATTCGTTTAGGTGGACACGTGACCCTTACTGAACAGAAAACAAAAGAAAAAAATGAAAATAACAAAAGGAGACATTCTTATCATTGTTTTAGTTTTATTGTTACTGTAAGCGTCACTGGCGTTCTAATAATTGCCTTATCTGATGTGTTGGGTGGATAAGATAAACTCTCCGTGATGAAAATGGTGGGGAAGGGGGGGTGACCATAGTAAAAGGGAGACAACTCATTGGTTCCTTTGTTCCATTGTACAATATTTTTTATTTTCTTTATTGTCTGTTCATATTTATTTATTTGGTAAGAATTCTTTTCTGCTAATAAAGCACGTAACCGTACTTCGTTATTTGCAATTCAACTTGTGCTTCTATCCAATTTGAATGACTAACTTATCCATTCTGATAAGATTATCATTTCGTTTCTAAATTAGCCTGAATGAGCTTTTTTTTGCAGCGACAGAAACAACAAGAAGAGAAATCTCTGGAATATCACAAACATACGCTTTAAAAAAATAAATAAATAAAAAGTGGTTGCCGTTTTTTAGAAAATGATGAATTAAACGTAATATTTATTGACTAAATTAATTAATGTACGTTTGTTACTATTGATTTTAGTATAGAACCTTTCAGGGTTCAATCTTGTTTAAATATTTATAGTTTTTTATATTTATTGTTTTAATATTAGTATCTGTTAGAAGTTCTGTTAACTTTGTCGCTCGGTCATTTTTGCAACTTTTCATTGACTCAAATACTTTTGTGTAACAAACAATAAAATGAACACCATTTTTACATATTTAAAAAGATAAAAGATATTTCCTTTGCAGAAATCTCATTAATTTGTTCATGGTTTTTTACTTAAAAATGTCATTAACTATTATTTTGTTAAAATTAATTCCAGTGTTTATAACTAGCAAGATTGACATGGTAAGAACCTTTTGAGGATGCTCATGCAGAGCTGAAACGTAGATAACAAAATAAAATAAACATCCAACAGGTTTTCACAAATTCTCTATTTGATTTTTCTTGGATATTTCGTATCTCTCTCTCTCTCTCTCTCTCTCACACACACACACACACACACACACACACACACACACACACACACACACACACACACACACACACACACACACGTTTGTAAGCATTTTAAAAATGCACAGACTCGTAGTTATATGACAGAGTTTATTATGAAATGCAATGTTTTCACAAGAAAATTGCTACTAATCAGTCAAGGTGGGTAACATTTTCACGATATATTTATATAAACAATACATAGCACGGATTTCGGCTTTTTTCCTTATAAAAATTATTTATATTAACTTCTTTTGGCCGTCTCAGTTGTTATTATGCAAACTATGCACAACATACATTTTTATTTGAATGTAATAAATATGTCTGAATAAATTATTCTTTTATTTAATATGGGCTCTTTAACATCCCTTGGTTTTATACTGTTTCGAATGTAACATCATTTGCAGTGGTTTGTATTGATTTTAAGGAATCTCCTTTGCTTAACTATTGCTTTCGATTTTCAAGCACATCGCTCTTATTGAGAGAACACAAGTTTTCTATTGCATTATATGATTTTATTACATTTGGTGACTTTGAAATCTTTTTTATTTTATAAGGTGAAAATAGTCACCCAGAAAAGCATCATGTTCAATAATATTACTCCACCTACTTTTGTTGTTCTTGACTTCGTGTTGTTTGTTTCCATGAAGGATACAACCCCCAATTCAGCCATCAGGTCTATCCAATATAGCTCGAAATACATCATTAAAAATTACTATTGAGAAATCACTTTTCATGTTCTTCTGTCACACTACACTTTTATTTTTATTTAAACGTTAAACGTGCTAGTTGTTATTTACTAAACTGATCGCACAAAGCCACAAGGATGTGGTACCTAGTGAGTCGCAACTAGATTAACTTGCTTGACATTTAACCCACACCAAAGCGCCCAGCAAACGTGTTGGTTTGATTGCTTTCGTATCTTTTGTCAAAATTCTTAATATTCTTCATCTTTTCTCAGCTGTTCACAACACGATCTCCTCTAAATATTTTCTTTCTGATTAATCCTTATATATTACCTTTTTAATTTTTTCAAATTTTTTTTATGACATTCTTAACGAACTTTTGTCTCGATCTCATCTTGTAAATGCTTTCAGTTTCTATTTTGTTTTCCCTATAATCTCCGTTCAACTATTTTTTGCAATTTTCAAACTTTACAACATCTTGTGTTTCTTTTGAGGTTACCCCCCCGGGATGACAACCTTTATATATGTGAAGTTAAAAACATATATACCAATAACTATGATATTACATATACAAACATATTTATATATATTTTATAAACAATCCTCGTATAAAGTATATCCTGATAATTTTACCATCATCATTGGGAAATACCAGTTTTATTGTGAATTACAAAATCTGACATCTGTACTGAATAGAGTATTTAAAATTGTACTTTATCTAATTTTTTCATTGATAAAAGCTTTCAAACCTGAAATAAATACAGTACAGATTTTTCAGTTATGAAATTTCGTTTTGTCTAATTTATTGTTTATTTGAAGTTGACATGGTCGAAGTTATGTATGGTAGAACTGAGTCTTTGTTTCTATATTCAAAATTTATGAATTTGGGTATATTTGGGAGTTGTGACAACGCGGAAACGTTCGGCAGTTTATCGAGAATCGTAAGATATGATAGTGAGAAATTTCATTTCATCGGTCAGTGAAAAATTAAACCTACTTTATACATACATGTATAAAATACTGCATGTTACTTATAAAATAGCATAATATGAAATTCGGACAGGATTATCCACAACTTCGAGCACAATACTCAGCACGTTATTCAAAAACTAAAAAAAAAAATATAATAAAAAAATTATACAGACAGACGTTGTCGGTTCTCTTTAACCAAACTTTTTGGGATAAATACTTGTTGCTTAAATATTAAATATACCTTATATATATATATATATATATATATATATATATATATATATATATATATATATATATAAGGTATATTATACCTATATATATATATATATATATATATATATATATATATATATGATTGTTGGTGACTGCTGGAAGACCCTATGTCTAATAACAGGATTTTGCACCATGCCACAAAAGTAGAAGAACCTAGTTCTGGTTGTCAGACAATTTCTGCGATCACATCACCCCTTACATCTGGCCACCTACCTCCCCAGACTGCACCCACTTGATTATTATGTGTGGAGCGCAGTTGAGCGAGAGATCAACAATACTCCTTGTAAAACCAAAGACGAACTGAAGGCAAGGATTATGGCAGCATTCACCAACTTAAACAAGGAGTCGGCCCAGAAGAATTGCAGGAGATTCCGAAGTCGTCTGGATGCCGTGGTTGAAGCCAATGACGATTTTATTGAATAAATTTACTCTTTAGTATTTCAATATATGTTTTGTGTAATTTTGGTAAATATATTTGTTAAAATGAGATGTCAGTATTATTTTCATTTTTGCGTAATTTAGACGACAATTTATCCATCGCACTCTGTATGTATATGTGTGTCTTTTGTGAGGTGTGTGTGTGTGTGTGTGTGTGTGCGTGCGTGTGTGCGTGTATTCAGCCTTTGTTATTAGAGAAACAATTTAATTTACAATTGCGAATTCTGATTAGAGTTTATGGCACATCGACGCGAACGTCTATTTTTACATAAGATTTAGATTGTATAACAAATGCAAAATACAACACAATTGAGACGCCATCATTCGCAAAAAATATTTTTGCCGCGGGCGTCAGGTCGTACTGCAGACGTCTCCTCATAGTGAAATGAAGAGGTGCTTATGTGGAGTAGATTCTCTGTTTCCGCGTGAGAATTATGGTTTGGAATTCTTCTGCAACAGCAATCACAAGATTTCACTTTTCTTCAAAAGTTTTAATGTTATCGGAAGATAGAGACTTTTATTGGTGATGCACTTACCCACAAGGCAGGGGAAGGGATTGTACAGTGGCAAGGTTCTACTACTGATCAAATATTAGGACATTTTTATAAACACATTCATTTTTTTCTTTCTTATAAATCTGGTACACGTGCTATTCTTTGAAATGAACAGCTTGAGATTTTTCTTTGAACAAAGGAGGAATCTCAAAGTTTCTTATTAAAAAGGTGAAGTCAGGAAAAAATTATTAAATTATTTTCTTATTTATCTACCCCACCATAACTTTTTTTTGACTTACAGGAAAACACGTGATCCTGATGGCGTCGCTATGAATAGCGACCAGGATAAAACACCTAATCTGGAGGACCCAGTTATTATTTGACAGTGTGGTTTTCCCCTGCGGGGCCCGCAAGGTAAATAACGGCTGGGGACAGCACCTGATCCTTGTCTACACAAAATAAAATAAAACACGCATTATTTATGTTATCAAATCTCGACTCGTTATAAACCATTGGTAAAAAGTAAGTCTCTAACAACTATGTGGGCTGGTGTGTGAAGATGGGGATGTGCTGCACGCTAACGACTGACCCTTTGAATTATCTACCGCCATTTATATCACGCTGCCTTCTTTGAAAGGCGACCGTTGAATGTCTTGTGACGTTAGCAAGATCTCTTTAGAATGAGAGATAACTGTGTTAATTATTGTGTGAATGAATTATTGCACACCCACAGACATAAAAGAACATATGTCTATGGCTCTTTCTTTCTCTCTTATTCATTACACAAACACACACGCGTGCACACACACACACACACACACACACACACACACACACACACACACACACGCGCGCGCGCATACACATCCCTATAACCCCCACATATATCTCCTCTGGAGATACACGAACACACACAGCACACATATACTCTCATACCCGCCCCCCACCCACTGATGTATATTATATAACTTTATAAAAAAAATCTGTCGAGTTTACGTTAGTCTGACACATAATTGAAAGCTTTTAAAATGTTAGAATTTAAAATATTCGTATCATTCATCAAATTATTATAGGAACTAAATTTGATATTTGTTTGAAAGTTATCCCTAGAGTTTAAATGTTTTGCCTGGAGAAGATAAAATTAACGAAATTGTCATTTTGAAATGTTTGTTACTGATATTCGCTATGATATGTGAATCGTTTCCCCTAGTTGATGATGTTATGACACTGTTCGTCAAGCGATTATCATAGGAAACCTATTTCATATGTGGTTCTGTTCTTTTGCGAACACTCAGGCACTTTTCTGCTTTGTCAAAAGCAAGAACCTTAAATCTTTGATGTCTTTTAGGAATAAACGTTCATATGAAACCTAATAAATACGCGTATATATCTTAAGTAACACATTTCTTAGCATTAAAGACGTGTTATATACTTGGTAGCAGATATGGGACTATTCTTCAGAAATTCTGTTCGATATCTCCCAGAAAGTACTTGAAATATAAAATCTTAGAGTATTCTCTTAACTTCTAAGAATCTTTGCAAGCAATTTTCAGATTCTTCAAGTTTTTACTTTTTAACAATCAGAAGGCGATTGTTTTGGCTTCGCAAGGTTTTGAGTCTTTAAAACTAAAAGTGAAGAGTTTTATGGAGATGACATATGAAAAGGTGCTAAAAAACTGCACAAATCAATTATCATACATCAAAATATTGATTTTTTGGAAGTGGGTTAGGCTGAAAACTTGCATCTCATATATTTATTGTAAACCCCACCGAGAAAGAATCCTTGAATCAGACGAAGTAAATTTAACTTCAAATAATATAACAGTTTTAAAATGCGATATTTTATTTTTCATTTTATTATTAGTCATTCCACTTTAAACAACCGAATAATTTATTTTATTTTAGTTGAAATGTACACATCTATTATTGCGAATAGAAAACTTGTGCATGTTGATATTTCCCGATCTTAAACTGACACAAAACCATAAACAGTAGGACCAAACGTCCAATACGAACAATGACCTAACGAAATTAGTTTATTGACCTTTACTCTACGGCAGGTGACCATGTCTTTTAATTTTAATGACAGTCACAAATTCTGATAAAGTGACAAGAAGTTTCCGTCTTTCCGATAAAGATTCCAATTTGTTTATAAACTGAGACATTGAAATTGGTATGAGAAGTATGTTAAGTACGCAACTAATGATGACTAAGCTAGTGTCTCAAATCATTGCGACTGTAATAAGTTTGACCCTCACTCGGTACCCTTTAAATTGGGGACATGTATCAGACCAAGCTAAAAAAATATCAGCCAAAAAACGAAATGTTTTACTTCCAAAATGTGTTTGACTAATTTGCTATTTTTATATTGAGGATCGCCAAAAGAAAAAAAAAGAATCATTTTCGACGTAGACTATATACATCATTATTTAATAAATTTATTCAAATCTAGCATAAGGTCACAAGCGTGGAGCACTCAGTTAAAGATCTAACGACCATATTAATGATCTGTGGGAGTCACTTGACAACTCGTATTCCACGCCGAGGCAATCTTATCTCTTTCTTTCTTTCTTTCTTTCTTTCTTTCTTTCTTTCTTTCAGCAGTGATTTAGAAATGTATGTTTTTTCATAATAATTCTGAAAACCTTTCCTGTTATCCATTTGTCGTAACCAAACAGAACGTGATGAATGCCTCACATAAATAACTGATAAAAAGAAAGTACAATTCCAGTCCTTTAAAAACAGCGTTGAAATTTATCGGGGTTCATTGTTGAAGAATGTGAATATTCTTTAAATGGGATTGGCACTGAATCTCATATAAAAGCCGAAGTAATTACAACTCTTCAACAGAACTATAATTATCCTGGATCGTCCCATTCAACTCTTAGTTTTTCCCGCTTTGATTACCCTTAGGTCCATCACATGACTACTATCGCCCTCCCACCCGACAAATGGAATGTTTTTTTTCAATTCTTCATTCACATGTCTCAACAAACAAAACTATGCCAAACACTTTCTTGCAGTCAGACATCCTGACCAGAATTCAATTTTCTCCCACGATCTTTCTTACCTTAACTTTCTTTCTTTTTAATAGAAACCGGTTTTTACTAATATCGGTTCAAGTGGTGTCACCTTTGCAGGCGAATTAAACCATAAGAAAGCAACTTTGATTTATTTTTGCAGCTGTTTATAAGTCTTTATTTCTGCTTATCTTAGAAAATTGAGCTGCGTATGACGAGTAATATATCAACGCTATCTGTTCCTTAAATAATAATTTAATAATTTAAGTCGCAAACTCCTCGGCGTTTTTCTTATTGCTATCCATTTTGTCAACAGTAATTTGATTCAGTAGAAGAGCACAATACATATCTTCATTCGAAGAACCATGATAAAAACTACGTCTAAAAGAAATGGTAATTATATACCTAACTATGATATGGAAAACCCTAAAAACACTTTGTAGAGCAAATTTAGTACGGGTTAGAGTCAATGATTTCTATCCAGTTAGCAGAAATGATGCCTGAAAGAATGCAGACCTATTATCTACAGAAAAAATAATAGAAAAGGTAAACAAAACATGGAATACATACCTAACTCGTACAAAAAGAAAAATTGAATGAGAAAAGCTCAGAATATATATAGACTTTAGAAGAGAATAGAAAAATTGTGGAAAATGATATTGATAGTTTCATCCATAATTCCTAGCAGGCTTAGAATAGTCTCGAAGGGTTTTGCAAAAACATCGGAAGAAATAAAAATGGAAAATATAGAATACTGAGCACTGTCATTTGATCTCCAGCGAAAAGTTCCAGAAAGTACTGAGCTAAAAACACGAATAATAACATTAATAAAAAAAATATTTATTAGATAAAACTCACCGATAATTATCGCCGGGCTCATTCTTAAAGTTCTGAGAAGAAATTGAACTTACTGACATTATGAAAACTTTAATTTTCTGATTTAAACTAGATTAAAAATATAAAATTTCAAATGATTTTAACTTTTTCTAGTGAAATATAAAATTGAGAAAAGAATAACAGAGCATCGTGAACATGTAAGCCGTTATATTTAATTCCGAAGTTAGGTTTTTTGGGTGAATAAGGAGGTGTGCATACCAATGAACATAACTGACTAACTTGCTTCCAACGAAATAACCTAAAAACATTAGTTAAGAAAATATTGTCACACTCCAAAATAAATACAGCTGTGCTGATATTTTCAAGAATAGTTACGAAATATAACGAGGAAAAGCACATTCCACCTACAACTTTTTCAATATGGCGTAAGTTAAATGGTTGTCACTTTCTTGCTTTCGGAAAGCTTTGATTTTTAAGAGGGAGTTAAAAAAACGACCGTGCGTCAAATCGTTAAAAATGCCCATTATTTTCAATGTTCATTATTTATCCTAGACAAATGCAGTATTAAGTATACATAATAGCATAATGAAGGTCTACTACACTGAAAATGTTTACTTTCTTAGATGACGTTTATTTTTACTGCTTTAAAATTACAGGTTAGCCATTTGACTTGAGAATTGCTTTGATATAAATTATAAAAAATCCCTTATTTTTTCCTTGTGCTTTTTCATTATGGCGTAAAAGATGTTTGCTGAATCCTTAAATTACTCATTACTCGTTTATTATTCATGTAAGATGAGGTTTACCAACAGTATTTTCTAGTATTATTACGTATGCGTAATGACATCGCGAAGGTTTACCACAATCTCGCTACGGGAAACATGATTTTCAAGATATTTCGAAGATAGCCGCTAGCCAAATTCTTATAAATGCAAATGACTTGTTCATTATTAATACTAGATAAGTTTTTGGACGACTGTTTATAGTATTAATTGTGCTTAATAACGTAATAAATGTTTGTCAAGGTAAGATAATTGTAAAGGTTTCATTTTCAGGATGTCGTCCACGATGGCTGTCAGCCTAATAGTTAAATGCCAATTACTCGTTCAATATTCAACGTAGAGAAGGTTTTTCAGTATTTTTCTGTTATTTCATGTGGGCTATTAATGATTGTAAAGTGTATTGTAACGAGCGTATGGTAGCAAGAAAAATGACGAACACTGTTGAATATATATTTTGAGTAAAAAAAAAAAAAAAAAACGAAAACAAAGACGAGGAAGTTATATACACAGAGGTAACCAGTAGTCAATACAGAAAATGAGAGTCCGTTCGATAAAGAATTCTGTGGTTGAAGTTTGTTCGGACGAAAAGTTGGAGTGGGAAAATGGTAGAATGATACTCAAGTTTCGGCTTCGTGTGAGTGGTGCAGATGGGAGGTCTGGAAATAGTAGTGGTGGGCGGTAAGTTAGACCGTCTGCTAAGGGTATATGTTCTTGTAGGACGAAGCGAGCGAAGAAGCCGCTGACTGTTGAAGTCATTGATGAGAGTTCTCTTTTTTGTGGCATGTGGTGTTGTATTTATATCACTTCTGTGGATCTAGAAGGCATTCGCGTCCTTGGTCTGCGGTATCTTCCAATTGGCTGAAAAAAGCTTAATTGCTTATCACGTAACTGCTTATCACTACATCCGCCAGTCAGTGACCTCGAGATGACCTGCAGGCCGTTCTAATTTCTGACTGTAAAGGAGTGTTCATGAATCACAACGCGATTTGGCTTGGAGTATATCAAGGTCTACCTTATTCTATCCATTAGAAAAATATTTATTATAAGGTGAAATAGAGGAGAGAAAATTAGCAGCCTTGGTTTGATGCGACAACATAAATCAAGGGATCACATCAATAAACTTGGATTTGCATATTATATGCATCAGAGGAAAATAAATATGGCCACTCAAAATCGAGCTTTTTGTAGAGAACTGTTTTATGATGAATTTCATTATGGTATTATTTACTAAAATGCGTACTACTCATTTGTTTTTCATCCTTTAACGTTTTTGTTTTTAAATAATTCATATGCTTTGTAACATGCCAAGATTGGTCTACCCATTAAACAAGGGAGATAATTACAAATATAAATCTTCAAACTTATTTCCCTTACATCCTAGAATTATTTTCTCTTTCTTGAATTTCACGTAAAAGCTCGTTATTTACATCCCAAATTAATAATCAACTGCTTAATTGATCAAGATAAATGTTTTACTGACTAATTAGATCTATGAATTGAGTTCTACATCGAATAAATATCGTGATTAATCCCATTTACTTAAAATGAAAAATAAATTGGTTATTCTCACTAAGTGCTTGACACATAGTCGTATGCACCAAATATCTGAGTTGCTGATTGAAAAGGGCAAAATTTCAAGCTTTCATATAAGTTTTCTATTTCTCAAAGTAGGTAAATTCCCTACAGGGAAAATATTTTCGCAATTCAATCTTCCTGATCCTTTACTCTTTATTTAGCTTTGTGTCATCTTTCTATATGCTTAGTAAATGGGGTTAATATATCCAAATGAAATAATATATCTACATGAAAAAACAAAAAACAAACGGATTTTACTTTGATACTCAATAGAAACGTAATTTGCATTGCTTGAGTTAACAAATTTTGGAAATAAATAAAGAACTATTTTTCAGACACAAAAAGTTGTTTCTGCATTTGAGTAGCGTTCCCAGTGAGATTTAATTTAGAGTTTAAAGCACTGATGGCTTCATCGATTACGGTATTTTCGTTATATCATGTACATATTATGGTTTATTCGAGATTGCCCTGGGATTCTATCAACTAACAAGGTGTGAGGGTAACTGTCACCTCAATCCGTACGCCTCTACCGCAGATCATGATCTTTTAGTATAACGCTAAGAATAATAATTTTTGATTTAAGGTCATCAGGGAAGAAGGTGCGTATCGTATGATAAAAAATTGTTTGTAAGGTTATGTGAATATTTAAACGTTATAAATAAATTCTGAAAAACTGAACCAAATACATCAAAGGTAACCCGAGCTGCATAAGTTCATTATGTAGTATTTAAAATCAATATGGAAAGACCATAGCAGTGTTGAGATCAGCGTGAAGACTAAAGGAAATGGTAAAGGTTTGAGGAGAATTGCTGACATTTGGTACCCAGCGATGGTTGTTGGATATAAAAACATTAAAAACATTAATCAATAAGAATCAATAATCATAGAGTTAAAATAAATAAAAGAAAATGATGTTAATTCTTTTTAATTAAAAACGAGATTCTGTTAAACCGAGGACAAATCCCATCCGCCAGAAACAAACCAAATACTAAGACCTCAATCGAGGACTGTCGTGCCCATAATGCCTGATGTATTGGGAACAGTCTCAAATATCATACTTACCATGGTAGTATTGGGAACTGCTGACAAGCGTACTGAGAGGAGTTATTAGAATTTAATTTGAGAACCACTACTACAATGTTTTACAAGTTCACGTTCTAGCCTCCTTTCTGATCTTTTGCTCGACTTTCACCCTTGCTTTAAAATCCGGCTCCCAAAGGCTTGGTCCTTATCATCAGAGATAAGAATATATTTTTTGACGAACGAGATGGCTGGAAAATATAAAAAGGAATTTGGCCACCCTTGCCCTGACCATGGTGGCATTAAGTCGGAGGTGTGTGCGTGTGTAGTGGGGGGAGTGCAACGTTCACAACTTGTCGGACCCTTGTTTCCAAAAACCAGCTCCCAAACCTTTGATTCTTATTAGAGATAAGAATATATTTTCTGACAAATGAGAGGTCCGTGAAAGAGTATAGCAAGTTTGGAGGGAAAAGTTCACGATATTTCTGAGCCTTCTAATCTTGATAAATACGGAGAATATACGCTTCTTTGGCAGGGTGTACATGCCATCGTTGCCACAATTGCTGTATATACACGCAATAAATCTCGAGTACATGACATTGTCTGTATTAACAGGTCGGCGACAGTAACATCAGTCTTCCCCGGAACCTGTTCAAGAAAGAAATTTACATGTTGGGCTATAAAGAAAGAACGTCAGCCCTCTACTAAAAATTAATCGAGATTTTCTTCTCCCTTTCTTTCTCTCATATTTTGTGTATAACACTTAACCTTTTTTTGTGTATGTAAATAAAAATTTTCTTCTTTTGTTGTTACACCTCGAGCAGGAGTTTGAGTCTTTATTCTTCCGACTAAAAGAGAGAATTGTCCGCTCTAAACTTTCAAACTGTTGTTGCTGTTATCGATTCTGTCACCTTTGACTTTAATTCTTTCATTTTCATTTTTTCTCCTTTCTCTCCCCATTTTTGTGGAATTACCCTTAAAATTAAAGTCTGATATTCCACCTGGTAGTGGTCACTCCGACTTAAAAACTTAAATCTTAGTATAGTCAGTGCCATGTCTATACGCATATGCTACCACACTGAATACAATATTCGGTTATGAACTCTTTAATCGTATTTATATGAATATAATCCCCATCTGTACTATCTCTTGGTTTGAACGAACTCTCTGGTCTTCTTCCAGTGTCGTCCTAGAGCTGGTAACTTGAACATAATTACTCCGTGGCGGTCAAGGTTAAAACGCAAAATTCTACGAATTTCCATGATTATGAATAAATTTTCATACCGGATCGGTCGTTACCCGGTTCAAGAAGATCTACGTACCTCAGAGAACCAGTCTGGGGCCGAAAAATCTGACACTGGAACAAATTCTTCCAAAAACGAAGAGACACTAGGTCACCAAACCAGGACTATTCCCAACATTGGTCCAAGTGTCTCAATGCCAAATCAACTAATAAAAAGAAAATGAACGAAATGGTCTCGCGAAGTGTATCAACATATGATGACATCGTTCTTCACTGCACTCGAAAATCCCTCAAAGAACACCACGAATCAGAGATACTAAATATGGAGAACTATGGTAGGAAGTGATATAAGACCTCACCTCAATCCAAACATGCTTGCCAATGTCCGCAGGGACATTGTGCGAAACAAAAGACTCTCAAATGCATAAATGGATAATATAAAATTAGATATGATACAGAATACTATAACCCATCACTCAAAGAGATGAAAATAGAAATAAGTAATGTGACAGAGGATGAGGTAAAAACTAAAACAAATGAAATACGAAATAACCTCCCAGAAAATAAAATCGAAGAATCTGCCAGTAACATAACCTGAAGCTATCCAGACGATGTCACTGAAGATGACTCCACCGACATTAAGTTAGAATTCCTTGAAAACCACAGAGCTGAAATCACCGAAGCGAAAAACCACGTCATCCCAGTACTCAGCAGGGTAACTCTCATACAATTATCTGACAGAGACCAGCTCACAAAAATTCATATGACGAAGTCCAATAAGCACATTGTGCAAATATATAACGCTCCCCTGGAAACACTGTTAACAACGTCATATACGCAACAGTTTTAGCAGCTACTGGGAAGCTTGGGGTCAAGACAATGAAAAAAATTAACAGACATAGAGAGCCAGCTTGGAAGGCAAAACTGATGTGAGAAATAAAGGAATCAGATGAGAGCTTTCTATATTAGATGAGCTCACTAGAAACCCAAATATCTCAACAAGCAAGTGCAAGAAGATCAAGCGGAAATATAAAATTAAATCTTTGATTGATATTCCATCAATCAAGGAAATTCTGAAACAGAAATTTCTGTTAAAAGCACAGAGAACAAGACGACATGATGGTTTTTCGACATGTATAGGTGCTTTTCCAATTTTCCTGTAAATTGTACGGGGAAATTGGAAAAGTACCTACACATGTCGAAAAACCATCATCTATTGACAATGTGCAGACATTTTGGAAGAATATTTGGAGCATCCCAAAAGAAATATAACTCTAATGCAAAATGGATCCAACATGAAAAAAAAAACGAATCAAGAGTGGGAAAATATAACCACAAATAATGTTAGGCAAGCTCTAGCGAAATCCCCAAAAGGGAAATCCCAGGAAATGACAAGGTGCCCAATTTCTGGCTCTATCATCTCTCATCAATCCATCAAGCCCTTGCAAAAACTCTATCAAACTTGTAAATAATCCCAGTGAAATCCTGAAATGGATCACTGAAGATGTTACATATCTCATGCCAAAAACGAGTGAAACAGATCCGAAAAATTATAGGTCAATAACATGTCTCTCCACCACGTATAAGCTGATCACGTTTGTCCTAACGATCCCTACTTCCTCTTTTTTCGAAGCAAACAACATTCTTCCACTGGAACAGAAGGGATGCAAGAGAGGTTCATATAGTTGCAAAGATCAACTACTGATAAACAAAATGATTCTGGAAAATTGCAGGAGACGATATAGAAATCTTATCGCAGCGTATATTGATTATCGTAAAGCCTTTGATAGTGTGCCTCGGTCTTGGATCCTTAAGACTTTGGAAATGTACAAAGTCTCCCCTGTGGTACTAAATTTCCTTAAGCACAGCATGGTAATGTGGAACACCACACAAAACCTAAACCACAAAAAAGGCATTGCCATTTCCAACCGTCTGAATATCCGACTTGGAATATTTCAAGGAAACTCCCTGTCACCCCTTCTGTTTAAATCATCAACTCTACATGGATGATCTTAAACTCTTTGTCGAAGACGACAATGAGTTGAAGGGCTTCCTCAATATTGCAAAATGTTTCAGTGACGAAATATGTATAGACTTCGGATTAGATAAATGTGCGAAAGTAACATTCAAGAAAGGGAAAATTACAGAAACACCCTCAATATATTTAGACTTTGTTACAAAGATTAGGGAACTGGAACAAGATGAAGCCTATAAGTACCTAGGAATTAGCGAAGGAGATGGTATACAACATAGACAAATGAAGGAGAAGGTAAGAAATGAATAGTACAGGCATGCGTCTGGTATTGAATACCTATCTGAATTCAAAAAACAGAATATCAGCCATAAACACCTTCGCTGTTCTTGTAGTTCTATACAACTTTAACATCCTTAATTGGACCATAGCTGACATTAAGTGAATGGACACCAAAACGATAAAGCTTCTCACTTGCTACCGCATGCATCATCCCAAATCTGATGTTGATCGTCTGTATGTATCCAGATCCGAAGGAGGAAGAGGATTAGTTCAACTAGAACTATCTCACAAAACTACAACAATTGGCCTTCAAAAATACCTGGAAACTACAGAAGACTGGATGATATGTGTCAAAGAACATGAAAGTAGTATCTTTATTCCGTAATAAAGGAAGCCAACAAGTTCAAAATGGAGTTTCAGATGGGTACATAAAATATAAGTAAACCACAATACACTGACTGAAGCTGCAAAATACAATGGCAAGATAAACTGCTTCATGGCCAATACTCTGCTCGTACCAAACAAGCTGGTGTAGACAAATCCAGTACCCATCAGTGGCTATGTAGTGCAGGGTTAAAACCGAAGGTTTTATCTTTGCTACACAAGACCAATGCTTGTTAACTAGAAATTATCAAGCACACATAGTAAAATATTGTGTTAGCCCAAAATACAGATTCAGTGATAAATATCCAGAAACAAATGATCATCTTGTATCAGGTTGCAAAGTATTGGCAACCACTGAATATAAAACCCGGCATGACAGAGTGGGCCAATATATGTACTGGAAAATCTTCAACTTCCACGGGAAGGAAACTGAAAGAAACTGGTATGAACACCACGCAGACCCGGTTACGGAAATAGGATCTTTTACAGAACAATCAAAGCTAACCGCCCAGACATTATTATTATTAGATACCGCAAACAAAAAAGTGCCTCCTTATTGATATGGCAGTCCCTTCAGACTGCAATGTATCTTTGAAGATCTTCAGAAAGCTATCAAAATACAAAGGCCTTGAAATCGAAATCTCAAAAATGTGGCACATGGGAACATCAACAATCCGTGTTGTATTTGGAGCCCTCGGATTGGTTGGATTCCTGGAAACCAATGCCTTAAAGAAATACAAAAAAATGTTCTCATGAGTACAGCCCACACATTACGAAGAGCTTTATCTATGTAAAATATGTGCGATTTTCTTTTTAGTTGGTCAGTGGAAAATGTCTGGATACTATTTTTAACCTTAGGTCTCTGGGCGGGACAAAGAAATAAATGTGTACGCACCAGAAATCAAAGGAAATAAAATAATAATAAAATATTTATTTTTGTTTCAGTTGAACAAACTGCTAAAATGTCAGCATCCAATCAGTGCCGAAGCAGGAAAGGCCGTACACGATGAACATTTGTTTATAATAACGCATCAAGGTAAGCGCTAAAATGTATGAATACAAAGGGTATATTTTTCTTTCGGATTTTAATGAGATTTAGACTCAGTTGGAGGAGGATGTAAATTGTTTCTCAATTTTCTTCGTGGGGAGGGAATGCTTACCTTGAAAATCAGCATTATATAGTCTGTTTTTTTTTTTTTGATCTGGTGTTTGTGGAAAATAAGTGATTATTTTATTGGCAAGGCAGACCCTTCCAATTTTTTCTTAAAAACGAAAATCCCTCTTAATTATTCAACGTGGCGGCAAAGATTTTGGACGCACATAACGAGAATTGTGTGTACCACTGTATGGGGATTTTTTCCTTAAATGAGAAAAAATTAAATAGTTTCAGTTACAACCCTGATTTGAAAAACATTCGAATAGATAAATGTGAAGACCTTAGCAATCGGGTGACTCTTGACCAATTCTAATCATATAAAGTACAGCAAAATAATGAATAACGGTGTCATTAAATTTAGTTTCTTTTTCTGTTCAGAATATTTAATTTTAAAAATATTCTACGCGAAAAATAATGTGTTCATACAAATATTTAAAAGCCTACTTAGTTACGTATTTTCAAATATAAACATTTTACAAAACATATTGCCTTCTTTCCACGACACAGAGAGAGATAGAGAGATAGGGAGAGAGATAAAGAAAGAGAGAACATGTGAGCATACAAACCCATGCATTTGTCTGTATATGTGTGTGCATAAACCCCAAGCCAAATTGTACTTCGAGATAAAACTATTTATAATGAAAGATATTTTCTACTTGTAAGTAGGTTAATAATACTAAAAAAGGAAAGGCGAAACTTTTTGATTGGTCAACACAAAACATTGTATTGATGAACACACGTGGGGGAGAGAGAGAGAGAGAGAGAGAGAGAGAGCGAGAGAGAGAGAGAGCAGGGAGAGATAATAATGAAGAGAATTTCTTTTTCTGGTCAATTGTCGCCCGCAGTAATCAAGCCCGTAATAACATCCTGGTACCAGTAGTAAAAGTAATGAAATGGACGCGAATTGTTGATGATTTATTAAAAAATATGGGCCTATCTATCAGGAGTCGTTGTTTGAACCGGGAATGCACTTAAGATCTAAAGACCAGCTTTATGTAGATCTGTGTGTGTATGTGTGTGGAGGGGGCGTGGGAACTTTTAAGTAGTATTTTTATATTTCTTAAGAAATAAAAAATATTGATCATTTATTGATATTATAATTTTTGTTCCCGAAAATTTACTAGTGATATTGAATAAGAGAGCATCAATCCCCACTCGTCACATACGCATACGTGTGGCAGTATCTGTGAGATCTTGTAATGGTCTTGGTTTAATTTCTCAAAATCATTATTTGAATGACCAGACATCAGAATACTGATTTTGAATAGTGGAATGTATCGAGAATTTTTCAGCCCCGACTCGTGTAAACATACACACACACGCGCACACACACATATATCTAAAGAAGTGATGAATTTTTATTTATTAATCTGACAGATTTTATTATTTAAATGTTATTTTTAGTGGATACCCATATTTGAGTAGACGCTCCGTTTAATTATTAAGCAGTATTTTCGTCTACCGGCCAGAATATTCAAGTGGACGGATAGAGTTGATGGGACCTCGACCAGTATCTATATAATGAGTAGTCAATGAGGAAGGGACGAGCAGTGAGTAAGTCAGAAGTCGTAGGGCAGTGAATGTAAGGTTCTTTTTTCTGTGGTTGAAAGTTAGGAAAATAGCCATTCCCATTCTCGAAGCCGAAGAAAGACATTGCCGATATCTTTGTAGAGTTCAATTAATGAGACAAACCTGTGAGCATAGCGAGCCAGCTGTATATACACATACAGTCAAACTTGGCTGTCATCACTGCTTGTGCAGTAACGTGCGGAAAGTCATCGTCACAAATTAAAAAGCATTTCAATTTAGATATTCTCTCCTTTTAAAAAAATATATTTTAAAAACCGAAAGAAAATATTTATAATTTACTAATGAATACTTTAATTTTGCTTTTTTAAATTTCAGTAATGATATTGAATTAAATATTCCTTGTGCTTTTTAGTGTGTGTGTGAATGACTGAGTGAAAACATTTGTTTTATTTTCAAAATAAAATATCATCTTGCAGAGTACCTTTCATTTTTCCTTTCAGCTTACGAACTTTGGTTCAAGCAAATTCTTTATGAAATTGATTCTGTGCGATCGCTTTTTTCCTCTTCGGTAAGTTTCCCGCCGTTTCTCAATTACGTCATTACTATACACTATCGCATCTCTTCAATTAGATTTTCACAGGCGTTGACGAGCAAAAGTCACCTGAGACGATAGAATTTTTAAGAATCGGTTGTCGGATATTTATTTCACAATTTCTTTTTTTTTAATTTTATTTTAAATGAGAATTTGATTATCATTTTAAAGATTGTTTAAAGATAATTGGCGACAGCAAGTAGAAGAATGACAGTATGAAGTTCAGCGTGTTGTCAACACATATTGTGTGAATGGGATAATCATGGACTATTGTAAGAGAATATTCTTGTATTTGCAAACACTTCAGTGTTTACGCACGTACACATATTACACAACCTTGTCATGTTCAAGTAACTGTCATTTACGCCTGTGAGTTTTCCTTTTTGAGGCTACTGATCATTTATATACTTTGCAGCATATGTCTAGGCCAACTTGGCGCGTGTTGAATAATGGGAATAATTTTCATATACAGCTTTAAAAATCAAAATTTGGTGTTTATTATTCATATTCCTATCAGATCTTTTGTGATCTTTATGAATAAATATTTTGTTGCAGGCGTTTATAATTAAATTGCTTAGTTATTCAAATAAAGCCATTTTATGGCCTGAAACTTTTAGAAAACAACTTGGATCTATCTCAAGAGAGTAATCATTTATTGAAAGTTTTAAAATTATACTTATGACAAATGTTAACAATTACTCATCTTTATATTATGAAAATCTCAAATCTCTAAAATTGCATTCAATGTTTATTTTTTTTTTAAAGATAAGCAGAACATTTTCTCTGATTAAAGTTTTGAAACAATGAACTCAAATTCAGCATAAAATTATCACATACACAAATTTATCTAAATTTTTAATTAAAATTTACACTTAAGATTTTGCCAAATTAATATTTGAAATTGCGAGCTAGACATATCAATAGGTAAATCTAGGTCTTTGGCATCATCAGTTGTTAACCGAAAAAAGATCTTTCCCAAATCAAACTTAACTTTCGTCATCCC
This sequence comes from Acanthosepion pharaonis, assembly GCA_903632075.3. Taxonomy (NCBI): domain Eukaryota; kingdom Metazoa; phylum Mollusca; class Cephalopoda; order Sepiida; family Sepiidae; genus Acanthosepion; species Acanthosepion pharaonis. The sequence goes on along the minus strand of CAHIKZ030005526.1, from coordinate 596,524 downwards.
TACTTGTTTTTGAAAAGGCATTTGTCCCAACCAATCAAACTCTTAAAGTAATCATTGAACATTTGTTCATCAATAAGATGCTGATTTAAAAGTGCTAGTTGTTCTTAGGTAATTGGATGCTCGCTAAATCAACAAAGACAAAACATTTAGCCAAACAGCTGATGTCATATCTGACTGAACTGACAATATTATCAGACTGTGCTAATAGCAAACGATGTACTCATTGTAAAATGTTCAATTATTCCCAGTGGTGTGTTTGAAAGATACAACATTTCCAAGTCAGTCGATATTTTGCCAAGTCCATAAACAAACCTCAGGCGCGTGAAGGTTGAAAAGCTGATTACAGGTTCCTTGCTTTTGCCATAGCAAATTATTTGTTGCTGATTAACGAGTTTGTATTAAATTTCTCCAATCAACATATAAAAGGAATATTGTTATCAAGAAATTCTGTTATGATTTTTAGATTAATTATTTTTGTTATTGATTTTTTTACATCTTGTGATGCAGTAGTAACATTACAATCTTTGAATAGGAATTGCTAAAGTGATAAATTGACATTTTTTTTCTCTTTGTTTTCCGATCGATTTTTTTTTCTCTTAAATATTTTGCTGACAAATGATTTTATAAAACATTTACAATTCAAGAAACGCATCTTTCCCATAAAAGCTTTTAAATGAAATGGAATCGTTTAAATTTTGGTACTTTACGTTTTTTTAAATACTGAATTGAAATATTCACTTTCTCTTTACAGTGTGTCGACGGAGGCAAGACACTGCAAATTATCTGTCGCCTTAACCGGATAGTTTTAATTTTAAAGGTAAGTTTGATTTTGATTATTACATATTATTTTTTTATTAGTTTTACTCTGTCTTATTCGTAGTAAAGTTAATTATAAATAATCGTATTATTCTTGTTAGTTGTCAAATGTTCGATTTTCTTAAGAAGAATTTATTTCTTTGGCCAGGAAAGATAAGTTGCTAAATGTTATGCGGCAGGAAATGAACTGAAACATATTTTGCGTCCAGACAAGAAATGAAATATAGCAACGAAAAACCGATAAAAATATCTGCTGTTTTCCCGGCTCGCCTAAAATGTCTCTGTCGAGAACTTTGTATCCCGATTCCATAAAAAAAAAACTTGTTTCTTAGGAATAGTTTTATAGTGGACATGTTTATACAAAAATGTTTACAAAAAAGTTCTAAACTACTTCTAAAGATCACCAAATGCAAGACACGTTTTAGGAAGGCAGAAGAAGATATCAGCCAAAATGTTGTGATGAAACTATTTTGAGAGTTGAAGATGCGAGTTGAATAAGGCCTTAAAAGAAGGATGATAGCATACACGGGAGTTTCTGTGCAAAGATTATACATATAGAAGATTTTCATGTTGCATATTTTAGTAATTCATCTGAAAACAAATACTGACAATGCCACTCGGTTATTTTTCCGAGTGATGTACACGATATTTTAATTGAATGCTACAAATTTCGTAAATATTCTAAATTTCTGATCATAAAGTTTAGTTTATAGCATTTTTCTTTTAAATAATTGCCATTCTCTGCACGAAAACATGTAAGAAACAGCTAAAATACATGTTCCATTTACTATTTTGTTTTCTTGAGATAATTCTCTGAATAAAGAATAAATAAAAGTCAAGTAAATAATTTCTAGAAATGAAATGGTCGTCCTATTTTGTCAGGAAGGCCGGCTCCTCTCAACAAACGCTGACTCTTAAGAACCGATGACGTGGTGCGAAATGTCCACCTATTTCAACAACAAAACAAATGAAATGTTTATACAATTATTGATGAAAATATTTTATTTAATCGTGTTTGTTTTCATTTGCAGATTTTTATCGGTTAGTTTTAGTCAAAATATTTATATAATGATTATATACGTATCTGCATTACAAAAACAATAAATAATCAATACGCGTAATAATACAGTAATACAAAAATATTTTATGTAATATACATTACAGTTAATTAGATACACAAGAAATGTGTAATAATTGGTTAATTTATTAAATAAGTTTGTATAAATTCCATGTAAACGTTATGCAAATTTATATTAATTTTAATAAGTAAACTAAAGAGAGAAATCTTACACGAGATCTGATGAAATAGAGAACGTAAAAGAAGAAAAAAGTTTTTAAAAAACGATTCGAAAGGCCATTTTGCAGAAAAACTGAAGAAAGTAAAACTATCCAAGGACGAAGATGATGCCACTTGTTCTTTTACGATGACTATAGCAAATATCTCTAGCAAGAAGATACAAATAATAGTGCTATTACTAGTTATAATAAGCGAATAAATATTTTTATAAAGATGAAACTAAATTTAAATACACATAGATAAGCAACTAAAAAGTGTAAGAAAAACTGCAGAAAACATGTTTGTAGGACCTTAGGTAATAAATGTAATAATCAGTATTTGACTGATGAACACGCGAATGAATATTACAATCGAGCATGTTCTTCGGAGTTAACTTATACGGCTTGCATCTGTCTGATGTTTTTATTTTCTTTGCATATTTAAAGTAAAACGACATAAATTGTTAGCTGCAATTTGATATCTTCTGCCGACTACGAAATGGGGAAACAACTCCTCGACAAAGTCTCGAAGTCAAAAAGTTTGATTGGTCAAAATGTTGGTTGTTTTCAGCAGTCAGTTTAAGTCACGTGACACTTAGCATCAAAACAGATGCAAGCAAGCAGCGACTTTAACGGACGTAACAGTAGCAGTTGCTTTAGTTATCAGTTAAATAGTAATTTATTTCATTCCCATCGCAATGACAATATTTACTTTCTATCAGGAGGGGAAATTCAGATATATTTGCGGTTTCCTGGAATTTAATGTTACTCTTCACTTTCACTTTGTTTTCGTTTGGTTGATAACAGCCATTCACACAAGAACGCTGACGCACACGGCTGACAAGCGAGGCGACCTTCTTGAACGGACAGTTGACTACTGACCTTGTTTCAAACATCACATGATTATCGCGATGACCTAAATGATTTTAACTGCAAGCCTTTGAGAAGAGGCATTTTAAATTGACAAACTCAAGTCACTGATAGTGATATCAACCAATTTATTGAACAAGAGTATTTATTTTTAAACTCATGTGCACTATGACCTCAGTTTTAAAACGAGACTTTTATATCAAGTAACGTCATATGTAATATCAGATCCAACATTACACAATTGTCAAAAAAATAAATTTATATGAAATTAGAAATTCGACATCCGATAGAAAAGTTTATTTCGGAAAAGTAACAAACAAATCCTGCTAGACGTCGAGCTGATCATACGATTCGACATTAAATTAACCTTTACATAACCAACGAAAAACTTCTAGAAATGGCTGGACATTACGAGAACTCATGGATCTTTCTGCAAGATTCAAGTTCAGTTCTTTACAGATCGAAAGGTCATTGTTGTTTGTGTGTGATTGCCGTCATCGGTTCATTGACTGGCAGCTTGGTAATGGCCATTGGGGCGTGCATCTTACTCAACTATTCAATGTTGGATTCAAGTAATGTACCCGACAATTTGATGTATTACAAATATTCTCCGTTAATCGGATTCACCCTTTCTTGCTTTGGTTTGTTTTGTCTTGTTGTTGCAGTCACAATCGGAATTTTGGTTTTGTTCTTGGAGAAACCCGACAGCAGCCAAGAAGACAGTTTTCAATATATTAGAATTCCCACTGAAGACTTGGAAAACTCCATTACACACTCGGAATAAATTACAAGGAACTAAAATCAGTAGAACATCGAAATTCTGTTACTCTACAAAACGCATTCTGGCTGGTGTTGTGAAACTGACATCCAACTATGATTTTGTTTACTTCTCAACGCTTCTGTGTACTTTTCTGATACCAGTATTTATTCTTTGCTAGAAATGAAACTGGAAATTTTAACCAAACTGAATGTATTACTTTTTGCTTGTAAAATACTGAAGACTCTGATTAAAACAACAGGAAATTTATATGTGAAAAATTTAGAGAATTTGGAACACGTTGCAAGTTTTCCGAATTTGATTTAGAATTTCTGAAATACAATGAATCTCCCCGGATTATTTTAAACTTGATCTCAGTTATCTGCTGTTCAACTTAAAGCTAATATTTTTGCATGAAAATGAAGACGAAAAAAAAAAAAAAAAAAAAAAAAAGAAGAAAAAGAAAAAGGAAAATTAATTTTAGAACAACAACATTTCTGTTAACAGCTGAGTACTCACTGACTGATCTATACCTGCTAATACTCAAAACAAATCATATGTAGAAGCATAAAAGTATTGAATCAATAAGTTCGTAGTATAGCACAGTGGAATTTTTATCTGAAAATTTCACTTGATCTATGGAGATGTGTCGAGTTAAGTGACAAGCAATGAGATTATGTTGAAAAATAAATAATTTTGTATAAAATAAATGTTTTGTTTACAATTAGACTATGGATGTATCAACGCATGTAACGTGTGTATCAACGCCAAGTGTATTTGTAAGTTTTTTTGTTTGTAACGTATTTTTGCTTTACTCGTGCTATCTTTCTTGTAATGGTGATGCTGGGTGGCAGTGTCCTTGATCTGACAATGGCAAGATAGTTATGAAGTCGGGAAATAAAAAATAAGTTCGAATAATAATATAAAAATAAGTATAAATATATTTTTATATTTTACAGAAATTTCACGTACATTTTATCTGTTTTTTTATTCAATTTAAAAAAAATGTTTTATTTTTCCACGGTTTCATTAATTTGATCTTTTGACTACAGATGTTGATATTGTGTCGGCTATCAAATCTCAATAAAACAAAATGGCATTGTTTCTCCGTTCTGAGGTTCAAATATTTTCTGCCAATCACCTTACAAAAGGTATTTTATCAATTTTTGTTACACTATCATGAAACCATTTTATAACGAACAAAATGAAAGAAAAATAATTTTCGTCAGAATCTAGTGATAAAAACAAGGATGAGAATGTAAGTAAAAACTTTGTGGATTAAAGACAACGGCTATCTCGGCATTGCAGGCAATATTTTATATTTTATTTTCGATGTTTCCATGAATTGAATTACTTTCTATACGTGCATTTAAAGAAATTGTTACGTCTTTCTTAAGTCATTAAAATTATATTACGACTTTGTATTTGATTAAGTAATGTATCAATGTGTAGCAAACTATTGTCCAATTGATAGTGTATTGATTTCGACCCTCAATGTGTGCCCTTAACCTGTTGGCTTTGTGTCGTACTATGTAAAGCTTAATAAATATAAAATAATAACTTAACGTAATTTAGTCTCGCAGAAGGCTAAAATAGTGGGGCACTTATGACAATGACTAGTGAACTGAACTGCGTTACACACTTGCGAAACAGATTGGCGTCTACTGCTTATCAATATAAAGCTTATTTCATTCTAGCACATGGCCACGTTTATGGAGCCCCCGCTAGAATCGAATGTATTCAACCAGAATGGTCTACTTGACTAGCTATATATTATCACTAAATCAGGTTCGTTAATATCAAATGACAATAAAAACAATGACATCATCATTATTAATAGTCATCACTGATACATTCATTTGGGAGTGTTTCGTTGTTCTAAAATTAAGCATTTAAATGAAATTGATGATTTTCGAACTTTGGCAAATTAAATTGTTTTATGCGTGTCTAAGCTTGAACTAGGTCAAACGGTTTGAAGTAAAAGAGAGGGTATTATTTCTTTCTTGCTTTTGTAGATTTGTGAATAATTAGAATTGTAATAAATTTGTTTTTACTGGCGATTTTTTTATTCTACGAATAGATATATTTATAGGTGGAAAGTCGTAAAAGAACATGTAAAAATAAACTCTCTTTCTCTGTCTCTCTCTGTTTGCCCCCTCTCTCTTTCGATATATCCATACAAATGAATATATATATATATATATATATATATATATATATATATATATATATATATATATATATTTAAATTTATTTAAAAATAATGGTTCCATCGCTACACAGGAATTACCATGTTTCAAAAGCAGAAGCTAAAACATCAAATTCAATTATAGAATTAGATTAAATCCCTATTTCTTTTTCATTTTTTAAGAAGTTTTTAGCTTTTATTTTTGAAACATGGTAATTCCTGTGTAACGATGGAACCATATTTTTAAATAAGTAAATTTATAATATTTATGCTCTATAGATTTGCATTGAGCACTGTGTTGTAAAAATAAAAATATTAATAAGAAAGCCGGATTATATATCTTACTGTTCTTTCTCTTTATTACAATATATATATATATATATATATATATATATATATATATATATATAGGCAACATATCATCATTCAAGCATGTTTGTTTGGATAATCTTGGGCATATTATGTCTATTTATTTTTATTTTAATCCTCTCATATTCACGGATCAATTTCTTAATATTGTTATTAAATTATTCATTAAGGAAGGCGTTGTAGTTTTTTTTCATTTGATTTCAAGTGATTTCAGGCTCATTCAAGATCATTTTCAGGGGTGAATTGCTAAGATAAAAAAATTAATGTAATTAATAGTTGTGAATTTTTAGAAAATGCTCAAAAAACGCGCTTTGTTATAATTATGAACGTGTATGAACGTATCCCATTATAATTAATTTAAAAATTCACCGCTAAAATTATTGCTATCTAAGGGAGGCAACTTTAACTTATATGAATATAATTTAAATTAAATAAATACAATTTAAGTGTTTTAAATCATCCTGAAAACATTTAATTTTTTTCTATACTCATAATTAACCTTATTTAATGTTGGTTGTATTTTTCTCATATAGAGGGCTTCAAGACTGAAGTTTTTATTCCTTATTTTCATGGTGGAGTATACTTGTATTGACAATTAATATTTTTCTATATTGTGTGTGTGGACAAGAATGTCTCTTTAAATATTGGGTTATAAAACTTGAATCTGACATGGGCAGTGTAAGTCTCCCCGATATCGACATTCAAGCATGTTTCATTCAAGCATGAATCATTCAAGAATGTTTCATTATTTAGGCATCCAAACATGCTTCATTCAAGCATGTTTCATTAAATAATATAAACATATTATGTCTATTTATTTATTTTTTTTACAATAATCCGTTCCAGTTCTCTAATTATTTTTTGTTAAAATTCATCAAAGAAGGTGCCGTAGTTCTTTCGAACATTTTCTTTAGATTTTTGCATATTCTGAGCAGGAAATTTTGAATGATAAATTTGTGACAATAACCTTTACATTTTTGATCGATATTAGTCATAAAAATAGTTTGACAAAATTACTGTTTTGGTATATTGGTTCGATTCAAGAAAATAAAAAATAAGTTTTTTCCAAGTTCATTTGTGACAGTAGGTAATATTGTCATTGTTTTGTCGCGGTTAATTTTGCAACATTAAATATTTTGTTGTTGGTTAAAAGGGTTCAAATCAAAATAGCATATTTTTTTAACCCATTTTTATTGAATTTTTTTCTACCTCGTGATTGATTTCTAGCCAGTGCATCCAATCTAACATATAATACCATTCCATCCAATCTAACATATAATTCCATTTAATCGCTCGTGTCAAAAACTGGTTTTAAAGTCAATTTACTCAGCAGAGTCAACTATATGTAGTGATTGAACAAAATGCAATGATTGATAATATTATAAGTTTGTCATTATTTAATTATTTTCTTTTCAATTTTCAGCTTCTTGTGGACCAGTTTATGATCCTGGAAACCATGACACCATTGGATTTTATTGATTTCAGGTAAAAAAAAACTCCTCCTAATCTTATCCTAATTTCTAATGCTTTAATTAAGAATTTTTTTATGTCATTACGAGTGTAACTTAAAGGATATTTTAGGTTTTGAATATTACATTACAAATTATTAAGTCGATTTGCTCGTTAGGCTGTTTGTAGTTGCCTCCCTTACATTGTAAAAATGGCTTTCTAGTTTGGATTGATTCAAAATGTTGTTGTTAATATTTCAGTTTTAAAAATAATTCGAATAACACACACACGCACACACATATATATTTACTAATGAGAAAGAGAGTGAGAGAAAGAGAGGGGGGGAGGGGAGGGGAGGGGGGGGGGGGAGAGGGGGGAAGGGAGAGGGGAAGGAGAGGGGGGAAGGAGACGGTGAAGGGAGACGGTGAAGGGAGAGGTGGAAAGGGAGGGGGAATAGCAGTGTTGTTTTAGATAAATATGCAAGTTACATCGCAATAATTATTAAAAGTCCAGTTGTTAGTAAAGATGGGACATATTTAAATCTATGAAGAGATTTGTCAAGTTTTTCAGCGTGGAGCAGGATTATTTTTTTTGTTCACAAAAATCAACTATTTTTTATTTCCTTGTATTTAATCTGAACTTTTACATTCAGAAAGAATAAATGAAAAAAATTAAAGAAGAAAATAATTTTAAAATATTCAGATATTTATAATTTATATAAAGTTGTCGTCACTGCTTCTTTTCAGTTTGCAAAGTGCAAAACTGATTTAAAAATTAAACTTTAAAACGATTTTTTAAAATAATATAGACTTTTATAAATGAAAACCAAAAGCTAAATATAACGGAGTTATTTCCCTTCCATTACAAATTCCAATCATTAAAAGAAAAAATAATTTTAATTACTCTCACTTCGCACAAATTTGATGCAGCTTTTGATATCTACATACACTTGCACAAAATTTATATATGAATATTGTATTTATTAGAAGTTAATGAACAAAAAGTAGAAGTTAATAAAAAAAAAGTGAAATCGTATCTAAACGCACGCACGCACACACACAGACAGGCACACACACGCGAGTCTAAAAGAAACTCTCATTTTTCTTAATACTCTGTTATTTTCATTTTATACATTTCACAAATATTTTTATCTTTCTCTGTCACAGTGAATCTCTCCGATTATTCGCGTATGAGTAGTTCCACAATAATTTTCCAATCCTGTGATCTTTATAAACTTATTTTACCCATAAGGTCAACTTTTAATAACATGCATATTTTAATTATTCTTTACTTTCAACTTGAAAAATGAATCTTTTCAATGAGGATAAAAGGAGGAAAATTGACGTCATTTTGAAAGAAGTTTTCTTGGTTTTTCGCAATCATAATTGATCAGATTCTGTTAGAGCAGATAAAGGTGCTCACCTTATAACTGAATCCGACATATCAAAAGTATTTTCGCTTTTTTAATCAATGGGAATCTCTCGAGAATTTCCGTTTCTCTTTTGAAGCTTATGTAATGATTGCCTATGATATCTTTCGATGTCCCTAGCTTATACTGAAGGCCAAGTTGCCGTTTTAAAGCATTATAAGCGACAACTGCTAACCGTTTATTTCAAGTGACCAAACTTAAAAATCTTAAACCATTTTTATAAGCAGTAATGTCAGACTTTGGTTTGTTTCATTTTCTTCAATTTTTTAAATTCTGCAAACAGCTTTCAGATTTTTTAAAATAATGCCTGAAATTTACCAGAATCTGAATACATCTGACATCTTTGAAACAAAAGGTAAAGTTGAACAACAACATGAACAACAACAGCAGAGAAGAGCACGATTTAAGAAAATAAAAGACAGTGTTTGACAATATTCAGCAATACGTCTTCAAGTTATGTTTAAAAATCATATACAAGTATAAAAATATAAAAATTTACAAAAAAGTCGATGACAATGACGACAACGACTACTATTACGACGACGACGACAAAATGGAGTCTTATATAATCTTTAGATACACATATATGGAGTAAAAGTATATAAAATGCAAATACTTTTAGTGCACAATGATATCAATGTTAATCGCATAGTTTTTCCAACGGACGGATATTACCGTCTTTTAAGTAAATCTTTATTTTAAGGGGATAAGTATTTTCTCACAACAAACGTGCAGACTTAAATTGTATTTATACACAGAAAAATATCTGATTTCATTGTAAAAATATTTCATTCTGCATTACGACGACTTCCATGGTTGAAACTATTTTCATTTGTGTCAGTTCGATTTTACCAAAAGAGAAGAAATAAATTTGAAAGATTAAGAAAAATCATCGGACTATAGCCGACGAAATACAAACAAATTGTTTTCATATGTAAAAAATATTACAACCACAAGGATTAAAGCGTTTCTATTGAAGACATTTTTCGAACTGGAGGTGAAGGAAGTCATCTGTAAATAGCACCCGGAAAATTAAGCATAAATGGAAGTATTTTAAAAAAATGGAAGTTGTATGTATTCATCCGTTTTTATAAACTACCATATCATTATTCCAAATTATCATATGAAAATGTTAAAAATTAAAATATTTAAAATGCAGTCATATCGAATTTATTTCCTGGCTCAGATATTTGATGAATATGAATGTAAAATATTTTTCTGTGTATTGTTACCTTTATACCATTTCTAAAACCGGTATCTGGTCAACGATATTAGCAATAGATATAATTTCATAATCGGTTTAAACTTGTAGACACACAAACCTGAAGTAGTATTTCAATTTGTTGATATACTGTAGATTTCGTTTATCAAAAAACAACAAAAAAAAAAAACTCATTATATTATTATCCCTTCCCTTCAGCAAATTTATCTTCCTAGATCCCAGCTTAAAACCAAGATTTCGAATTCTTATTTTTAGACACTCCTACTTAGCGTAGCACAATCTTTCTAACTAATTTCTCTGCATTTGGTCTGATGTTGTGCGAATCCAATCTTAGTAAATATCGAAGAGTAGGTCTATAGAATTTCAAAACTAAAAAGAACAGACATATCCAAATATGGAAATCTTGATTTTCAGTCAGTCACGCGAATAGAAGCTCATAAACATTAATGCAAACATTCTTGGGTTCATCTTGCCAACTTTTAAAGTTTCTTACAAAAAAAAACCAGATTTGATGAACAAAAATTGAGTAGCAGAGTGATTAATCCGTTATCCCTTGAGATGAAAATTATTTTCTTGGGCGACTTTTTGAGAATTCACTTTCGAAAGCGCTCTACGAACATATTTGCTTATTTAGTCATTGTTTGATTTCTTTTTATTCATCATTTTCAGTTTTTTATTTATTTGTCAGTTGTTGTCGATTCTTGACCAAAATGAAAACGTAAAAAAAAAAAAAAAAAAAAAAAACATGATCTAAGAAAATGAAAGATCATATTTTGATAATTGATTTTCACTATAAAAATATAAATTATCTGAAAGTATATATAAAAAAGTCAAAACGTGTCAAGCGAATTTGTTGAATACGAATTGATTACATCAATATTGTTTTACTGATATTGAACATGCTAAGATTTTAAATATTTTTGACATTTAAATTCTTTTTATCTTTCTTCTTCGTTCTTCTTCTTTCGATTCTTCTTCATGGGAAGGGCCAGTGTCACCAGGCGCCTAAACGTACAGTATGCACACTTTTTCCTTTTACACCTTTCTTAGTGTTGTGTGTGTGTGTTTCTTTTGCCGTTATTAAGAAAAACAACCTTCACATTATTATTGAAAATGGTTGACAAGTGGCAATTCACGGTTTATTTCAACGGCACGCATTTACACACGGGCACACAAACACATGCAGAGCAGGCTGCTTATTGTGAAGTGAAAGTTGACGAGTTCGTCTTGCTAGGGCATTCAGACTAATTTAAAGCGGTTTTTTTTACTAGTTGTAAAATACGAGGTTCAAGAGTCACTTAAAGTAGAATGACGTTGTACGTATAGGTACCTCCACTTGGTCGCGTAAAAAAACAGCATAACATGACGAAAAAAAGGACCCAAACTCAATAAAAACAAAGTTTTATCATCAAAATGTTTATGCTAATATTTAGAGGAAAGACCAAAGAAATTTTTTCATTATTTTTTGAAATTTTTTACTCCTTTGTACTACGTTGTAAATTTTGGTTAAAAAGCTTGTTTTTTTTACGTTAGCGGCGGATCAAAGATGAAGGTTAGTTTTTTTTTGCGTTTTTTTTTTTTTCGGTGAAAAACATTAATTTGAAATTCTTGCAAAATTCAAATAATTGTCGGTTTTAATGAAACTTTCAGAACATATTAAAAAATAAATGAAATTATTTTTAAAATTTTTCTTTTGAAAAAAAATGAAATTTTCAGAAATTAAATTTTTAAGGGGGGATATTATTTAGTTAAAAACAGGACTCTTTGGAGAAAGTAAATCATCAATATTTTTTTATAAAACAGTTACCCGTTTAATCGAAAATCTGCTCCGAACTGTAAAATAAAAAATGCAATAAAACTAAGACAATTAATTAGAAAAGCTTTTAATTGCTTTTGTAAATAAGTTATATTAAGGACACTATTGTCTGAAAAAATAAAATTTTTTCGATGGATAATGAATTTTTACAAGAAATTTTTCATTTTTTAAAAATTTTAATTATAATAATATAATAGTAGTAAAATCGTTTAAAATTCTTCATTGCGTCTTTGCAAATCATCCCTTCAAAATATCAACAAAAAAGTTTTATTATTTTTCTTCATTGCTATTTCACTAAATATTTTTATTTTATGTATTTATTTTAGTTTGGGTCATACTGCAATTAATTAAATTTTTGTTTAAGGTCGTAAAGTTAAGAACCTAGAGACGAAATGCAAATTTTATAAAGTTTATTGTAAACCTAACTTAAAGTCAATAAAATATTAAATAATTGCTGAAAATATGTTAATTTGTAAAAATTACTAAGTAGTTAAAAACTAAAAAAAAAAAAAATGTGTTCACCTAGATTTCACAAATTTATGTCACCTTGAGAGCTTCTCGATAAATCAATAAAGATCAAAGAAAGAGGGGGACCCATTGTTAAGAAATGTTTGTATACTCACTGGTTTTTTATGCTATAAGTAAGTAATATTTATTTCAAATCAGATTGATTTAACTTTAAATTTTCTGATTTTACTCAAATAACGTGTAACAAATCTATAATTTAATTTTGAAAGATTTTTATAACCGATAAATTTCTTTGTTTACAAATTTCTTAACATTAAAATAAAAAAAAATCGAGCAATTATGTGACATTCTAATTTTGTAATTTCTTTCTGAAATACACCATAATATTTTACTTAATAGAAATAATAAATTCAATTATTTAGCTTTCAATTAAGAATAAATGAAATCTTTAAGAATCCGTTTTCATTTTTAAAATTTAATTTTAAAACTTAGGTATCGAAAATTCAATGGAGGTGCCTATTGTATGAACGTAAGAGGAGGAGGAGGAGGTAAGAAGAAAGTATGGTGAGGACATGAAGGAAAGGTAATTGATTTGTAGAGGTTAAGAATGTAGTGATTACACAACAAAGGAGGTTGATGGAGCGCTCCCACGAATTCTTGAAAACAGGGTACACAGCTGACACATTCCATTTGGGAAATGTTTCTTCTTCAGGCAGCAGTTAAACGATTTTATCAAATTTTTTACCAAATGTTCTTGTTGGTAGCCTTCGCAGAGTCAAGGTTCTGCCGTGAAAGAGATAGGCTCCGTGAGAAGAGGGAAGTAAAGTAGAACATAGTCCTTATAGACTCGCCGGAGTCAGAGGTAAAATTAATTTCAAAGAGCCTAACCTTATAAATATGGGACCGCGATGGAAATAGACACACACACACAGAGGTATGTATACGCGTGTGTATTTACGTAGCTATCCTTCATTAATACAATTTAAAAACGTTGGACTAAAAATTAAAATTTTATTTTAGCTAACTTCTCTTGTTTACGTCACAATGAATGTTGTGTTCGCCAGTTATTATTATTTATTGTATTTAAAATACAATTGCGGCACAAGGCCAAAATGGGGAGGGGTTGAGGCTGGTCATCTCTAACTATCTTATACCTAGCTAATCTTATTTACGACCCATTCATACATTACAATTTCCACATTCACCATAAGAACTCGGCCGTCACCATTCAATCCTCCATACACCATAATACCGCATCCTCTCAAGGAGAACCTACAAAACGCGCCCCATGCCATAAAAATCATGATTATAAAATATATATTTAAAAAATTATGGATGAATAGAATGAGAGGGAAGGGAATGAACCCCAAAACAAACTAAATATAAACACAAAGTAAACTAAACATAACTGATGTTAGTAGGGCCCGCCCAACCCTCAAAAAAGAGAGGCCGCTGTATTCTGCCCATTGAACAAAACCAAGAGGCTCTCTTTCTAAGGGAGTGGGAAAGGAGAAAAAATATACGGTCATGGGAAATAAAAAGCTGACCCAGTCGAGATAAAAAGGGGCTGAAACAAACTGGGGTGGTTGGGAATCTCAACCAAAGAGGCAACCGGGAACAAGGAAAGGAACAACTCTTACTAACATTAACTAGGTACACAAAAACTTGTCTAACCTAACCAAGGGGAGGGCTCCACAGGAAACCACCCGATGTGCCGTAAGTTGACCTAGAAGAGAAAATCAAGGCTAGCTCCGTTCAAACGGACCAAGCTCGCCTCTTTCACCCACCTTTCGCTGAAGACTGTCGAATACAAACGTTTTCTATCAGTTCTAATCTTCATCTTGCGCTGATGCTCAAAGAATAGGATTAGAAAGACGGTTGCCTCGCAAGGCTTCCTCCGTTCGCATAGTTCAAATCACCATTCGAGCCGTGGCCAGCAGCGTTAGAAACACCATTCGTATCACCCTAGAATACGGGGGCAACATATTGTCACACGCGTCTGTGCAATCAGTGAGCACGAGCTTTTCGGGAGCGAGACGAGCCGTCAACTCGCCGACATGGTCCCATAAGCGGCGGATCCGGGGACAGTGGTGGAAGGCGTGCGAAGCCGTTTCTTCTAAACCAAGGTCACACCGTTCACAGTCTGTCAAATCCGCCAAGACCCATATGAAGACCTTGTCATTGAGAGGCAGCCGATTTCGAGCCAATCGCCAGGTAAGCGAAAACTCAGAGTTACTGAGATAATCCGCTGCTCGCACCCAAGACCATAAAGAGCGAAACTCCTCCTCCGACAAGTCGAGCTGCTCACGTAGAGAATTCTTCGCGACCCCCTCCACTAAATGACGATGGAAGACCTTCCTAGTCTGATAAAGGTCACTGAACCGAGGAACAGCCAACAAGGCCGACCGACACTCGCGAAGGAAATCCGGTTGATCCCGGGGTTTACGATGGCGCTCAACCCGCTAGATTGATAGTAAGGAAAGGGAACGCATCCCTAACAATCCCCGCAATAATCGAATCTGTCAATGCGCGGCCTAGTAAAGCCAACCTCGAGGCAAGTTTGTGGCTCACCAAGTGTAGCATTCCCAGCCCCCCCATGACACGGACGTTGTGCACAGACTCGATGCTCGCGTCCCCTCCATAAAATGGAGGATAACGAGCGCTCGAGCTGCTTCCTATGGTCTTTACAGAGAGGAAGTACGGACAATCGATAAAGATCAATCAGGAAAATGTAAGTGATACAAGCCTCCGCCCTGCCCTTCACGGACAACCTCCGTCGACGCCAAGTCTGACTGGCCGCGTCGACCTTTGCTCGTACTTCAGACCAATTTTTCTCCAGCTGGAGGTCGGCTCCAAACCACACATTAAGAATGCGGACAGGGCCATCCGTCCAACCGAAAGGCCCCGGAAGATCGACCCCCTTCCAGGCACCTAACCGCAAGCCGGACGACTTGTTGCGATTAATGTCTGCGAGACGACACGAAAGCAGATACATCATCGGTGTACGCGGAAACCCTGGCTCAAGCCCCTCCAGGAACGGCGATTCCACATAGGGCCGGCGAAGGAGAGGCTCCAACGCCAAAGCATAAAGTAGGGGCGACAGTGGACAACCCTGACGAACCGACCTAGACAGCGCAAAGGCGCCCGACAGCTTCCTGTTCACCTGTACCCCAGCACTGGGGGAGCGATACAGGAGGCTAATCCAGCAGCAGAAGTCGGGTTCGAGTCCGGCGGACTGCAGGACAACAGTAAGGTAGTGATGGTCAACCCTTTTACACCCTCTATGATCGTGCGGATCAGATGCAGGTTGCTCTGAATTGTTCGGCCCCTCACAGCACAAGTATGCTCAGGAACCAACAGAGACTCGGAAACTGACTGCTCCTGCAGGATCTTGGCCCAAATCTTTAACTCTGTGTTTAGCAGAGTTATGGGTCTGTAATCATCTAATTTCCCCCCAACACCTTGCCCTTTTTCAATAACGTGATCACCCCCCTGGTGAGCCGATTGGAGATGGACCCCTGCCGGAACCAGTTGTTGAACACCACAGTCAAAATCAAGATATGCGACAGCCTCAAGTAAAATTCATGGGGCAAACCATCCACACCGGGCGACTTGCCTCTGCCAACCTTCTTCAATGCCGCGTAGATTTCGCCCTCCGTGATCTCCCCCTCGCAGCTAGCCGCTTCGGTCGGCGAAAGCCGAGGAAAGTCAGCCAAATAGCTACGAAACTCCTCATCACGGAGACAAGGCTCCTTGGTAAACTGGCTCTCGAAATGCCGCCGAAACGCCTCGCACATATCGTCAGTGGCCCGAAGAGTATGCCCCTCCGGGGTTTTGACTTCACGAATGCCCCTCCGGGGTTTTGACTTCACGAATGCCCACGTCCACATTTTTTCCCCGGGGTGATCGACCCTGTATCTATTGACGAGACCAAACTGTTCGATCAGATTAACCAGGCTACGATCGCCCCTCCTCCAGCTAGCTCCCCGCTCCCTATTTAACTTGGGGTCAAGGATGGCATTCCAGTCCCCCATTAAAACTAGGCGCATTGAATCCACCAGGAACCGCCGAAAATATGAGACCAATCCTCCCGGTCGTTGGGCGCATAAACCGCGACGACCCGGAACGAACCACTTTTCACGGAAAAATCGGCCACGATCAACCGGCTCTCGGCATCGGTATGCACAAGGTCGAACTTCGCATCAAGAATACGACTAAACAGCAGAGAGACTACTCTGGCCTGTCGGTTCCCATATGCTGAATAGACGACAAAGTCGTTAGAGAGCACAGAAGCATCGACGTTGCAAACAAAGTGTGTCTCTTGAATCGCGGCGACATCCACACCGAACAAGAGATCACGGAGTAGGCGAGCAGCCTTACCCTGATCCCTCAAGCCATTCGCATTCAAACTGGCTTAACATACATCTTCTAGGCCTAAAAAATAAAAAAGAGAAAAGAAAAAACCTACTCACATACAGGCCGGAAATCTGCAGCATTAAGGACCATGACGGTTTGTCCCAGGCTTCTTGTTCCCAACTCCGTCGTCATCCGACCATCCAGGACAATACCGCCGTAGGGTACGTTAGCTTAACTGCCCTATATAAGGAGGGATGGAGCAAAACAGGGACCCTCCCAGAATAGAAATGTCTCGGCTTTTTTAAATCGGCATTGTCCAATTCAAGAATCCTTAATTTTGGATAGGCTTCCTTGGCCTCAAAGAAGTGACTCCAGACCTTGAGGTATCCCCCGGTATCCTTCACTAGGGTAATAACTCCAGGGACGTGAGGGAAATTCCGGGGGTTCCTCCACTGACTTTTCGTCGATGCTATCCATTCTTTTTTGTTTGGACAGGCCCTTTTTGTTTCATCGTGGCTCACCTTGCAAATTTCTTACGATCCTGGAAAAAGTTTATCTTTTTTCTTCTCCCTTGATGGGCGAGGAGGGGAAGAAGTGGATGTGTGAGGGGGAGTGGATATAGAGCTAAGGGAAGAATTGGAGGGAGAGAGGGAATAAGCACGGGAAGGGGAAGCGGAGAGGCTCCTTGCTTTTGCTGTTGATTCTTTGGTTTCTGTTGGCAAAGCAGGGACGGAGAGTGACCATGCCCCTCTCCGCTCTGCTACGGTCAGAGTGCCTTTGTGTTGGTTTCTCCTCCTCCTCTCTGGTTCTCTTCCATGAAGATGCCCGAGGTGGAGGCATTTGATCCGCCTCCATGGGTGTGTCTATTTGTTCCTGCTGCTGCTTCTTCCTCTGTTGTTGTTGCTGTTGTTGTTGCTGTAGTTGTTGTTGGTGTTTTGGGGACTCCCGCCTTTGCTGCCCCTCTCTTGATTGCTGCACCTCTTTAGATTGTTGTACCTCCCTTCGCTTCTCTGACCGCTCCTGCGGTGAGGATTGCTTCTTTGTTTGGGACATCTCTTTAGGAGGAGACTGACCGTTGGATGATTTTCGGTTTCTAGTGACCTCCTTCGAAGTCCCTTCCTCCGCCTGCACTTCTGTTGTTGTCGTTGCTGTTGTCGTTGCTGGACGTGGTGGAGATTGTACTCTTTTTGCAGGGCACTTCTTTGCCATGTGCCCCGACGCTCCACACGACAAGCAGCACGGTCTCCTACCTTCTACAACAACCAGCATTCTTCTATCCCTACAAAGAAGTATGTTGGGGATTTCTAGGAACTGTTTCTTGTTAATAGTGATATGGATCTCCATATCCCCCGTCTCTATTCCGGTTTTGCTCCTGAGGGCCTTCACTTCATTAACTTATTCAAATTTAGCGAAGAAGGCCCCCATTCTATCATCTGGAATGTCCACTGGCACCTCATGGACAGTGACCTTTGCCCTACGAGTGCCCATATACTCGGTCTGCAGTCCACTAAATCCTTGGCTTGTTGTTCTGACGTTAGTAAAATGTCCCACAAAGCGTTCGTTCTTCTGGCCTGCACCCTCAGGCTAATTTGTAATGCCTTGAGGGCTTCCTCCATGCTTTCTCTGCTGGGTTTTAACATCGGAAGTCAGCAGGGATATGGTGCGTGGGCATCCAGCGCCTCCGGAATTGTCAAGAACTCGTTATCTTTAAACGATTCTTCATACTTCTTGCGGTGCTTCACACAAAAAGTGCCATCATTCTTTTCCGGTCTATTTTCTGTCCAGACCGTTTTAGTTGGTTTAAGTAACGGTGTTTCTGCATTGTCATTGTTTTTGTCGACTATGGTGGTGCAAAAACTCACCACAGTAGAACAAATAACTCTTTTTTTTTAAAATTGTTTAACGAAAAACAAAACAGTCAAGAGCAAACAAAGTAAAATAGAACAAGAACGTGGCAAACCAAAGACAATAAGCAATTCAACCAAATATGAAAACGGTAAACAAAAACGAGAGGAGGGTCAAAAAATGGAAATAAACAGAAATGAAAAAGTGAACAAATAAATGTGCACAAAAATCAGAAAGTAAG
Source organism: Acanthosepion pharaonis (assembly GCA_903632075.3). Taxonomy (NCBI): domain Eukaryota; kingdom Metazoa; phylum Mollusca; class Cephalopoda; order Sepiida; family Sepiidae; genus Acanthosepion; species Acanthosepion pharaonis. The sequence goes on along the minus strand of CAHIKZ030005526.1, from coordinate 577,423 downwards.
AAAGGAAAAACTAAAAAATTCAAAAGTTTTCGAAACTAAAGAGTAAAAAAAGGAAAAATTTTCGGTTCAATCAAACGCAAGAAAATCCAGAAATTATTTTATTTTCTCTTGCGAATTATTTTTGCAACTTCAACTGATAGTTTCAACGTCGTGTTCAAAATGTTCGCCAGTTATTTAGGATATGCTAATATTGTCTTGAAGAGCAATCTTCACAATCCTGGTTTTTAGCTTGGTTCGAACTTTAGCTCTGGTGGGAAATACACTACTACACTAATAGTCTCACACACGGGGTTCTCTCTCATCCCCACATAAAAAAAGCTACTTAAGCTTTGTTGATTAGCGCTGGTTATTGATTAGTAATTAATGAACGCCATTCAAAGTAAAGAATAAACGTATAAATCTCAGTTTTTCAGCTAAGTTTTGGTTATTTGTAATTTTATTTTTTTGTTATTTAGTAGATTCAACCTCAGCTGTCCACTTAAAAATTATAAAAGGTTTGTTTGTTAATAATTCATGCTTGAAAGTGATTGGCCCATTTATATAAGATATGACGAATGATATAATCAACATCAATTAACATTTCTGTGGAAATTGAAAATTTCCAACTGAACAAAAATAATAATACCATAAGCATTTCGACGATAAAATTTTGTTTTCGACAAGGTTGGCGTCTTTTTCATCAAGCTATGCTCTTTTTTTTAGCGATTTCGTGGAGGTACCTATGTATTGATCAACGAAGATATGTTGCTTTTTAACAAATTGAAAAAGAAGAATTACCCAAACTTTATCGAATATATTTTGTTTGTTCTTGACGAATGATTTTATTCTTTTGTAAATCTCCTAAAATTAAATGTTAAGTAAAAAAGATTTTAATTTCAAATCTTTGCAGTAATGTTCTCTTGCCTCAATAATCGCTTCTAGCCATTTTTTGCCAGCAGAATAATTATAAATTGGGGTTCGGGAAGCTGCTCTCTATAGAGTAACTTCCAACTAATTATAATTGTTAGGGTCCATAGAATGTCTTAATGTTTGTAGCTTGTGAAAGGTAACTACGTGGTTGTTTTGGGTCATTGTCTACGTTAAAATAATTATAAGTTAGTATTCATAATGAATATAATGATTTTCGTATTTTTTTTCGTTTCTGATTTAATATTAGTTAGAATATCTATCACCTGTTATTCTTTATCATGATATTATGAATATTGATAGTAAAGCGATTGGATAGACATTTAACAAGATTAATTGAATTTAGCACAGGGTCACGTGTATGGTGCAATAAATAAGAATTGAACTCAATGCACTGCAAATGATAGGAAAGGCTAATTTGTTAATGATCACTCGGCAGCAAAAAGCAAAATAAACATTTTGTAAGTTTAGCCTATGGGGATGGATACTCAGTGAGAATCCCTTTGTAACATGCAACTGTATTTACCTGATTTTTCCTTCTTAATTTTTTTAATTGCTGGAAACAGTTCCAAAGAAAATTCCAGTAGTTTATTGTCAACTATCAACTTTAAAATATACATACGGTCGTTAGAATTAAGGTAAACATGTTCTCTAAATAGCCAGTATCACTGGAAAGTAAAAATAGTGGCATTTCTATCACGCTTTATTGTTGGCTTTTAACTGAGGGTTGGGATTTTGTAAAGGCACATCGATGAGTAAAACAGCTTCAATTCTATCTGTTTTATTCTGAGAACACAAATGCGAAAACGTTTTTGAATGTTGCATTTATTTGATCATTTTTTTCTTTTTTGGCATCTGGAGCCATAGTTCGTCGCCAGTTAACGACTTGAATGTAAAAGGTGTTTGAAGTTGTTTTTCTGAGCCGACAGGGTTTACGTTAGGGTTAGGTTAGATTGATAACTATAAAAAGATGAAATATAAAACTGAAAACTGGTCACATAAAGGAGACGTTCCTTCTTTAAAAAAAATGATCATGGAAGAATTTGAAAATGCCTACGAATACTTTCAATTTCAGTAAGAATATCCTTTTGTATCCAAATTTCAATAGAACAAAAGCTGTTCATTTAGTTGATTCTCAGACTATATCTTTCTCTCCAGTACGACGATTGTCACCATTCCATTCAACGTTCTAACCGTACAGGATAGACGTGACTCAATCGGCGACTATAGAAAAGACATAGATACATTGTCTAATCAGATATGAAAGTAATCCATAGATATTTGGTGAATAACTAATAATTATTGATTATTTCGACTTTGTTTATTACTTTACTTTTTTAAACTTCAATATCTCTATCTTTTTTTTTTTTAATAGATAAACACCTGATTAAATTCCTTATGAAGAGAAATATCTCTAAAAGTACGTTGATTAAGCTGCTTCCTAATAAAAGAAGCCATTTAACCTTGCACGGTAGTTCATCTCGTGCATTCGATAGCAGATCAAATTGGATAAGGGATCATTTCTTGAAAATGGTTCAATGCAACCCAATACATCTTACAGAAGAGACGGGTACTGCTAAATAAACATCATTCCTCTGATCGATGTTACAATGTGGAATTACTGGGAATAGCACATCGACATTCTAATGGCCTATGATAACGATTTCTGCTGATATTGAAAATAAAAAAAATACATATATTATAAAAATTAATTATATATTAGTTTTTTTTAGATATAATTTATTTAAGTAAATGCTCTGATTTTTGTTTAATTAAACAGTATTAATTACATTTACATTTATCGAGAAATTTCGTAGAAAATATTTGAAAATTCTCGAACATTCAGGCCGGCAAATATAATTAATACTGTTTAATTAAAGAAAAAATCAGAGCATTTACTTAAATAAATTGTATCTATAAAAATAAGGTATGAACGGAAAATATAATAAAATAATTGTCGGACATAATCCATTTCATAATATGTCATCCTTGTTTACGTTAAGATATGATTTCGTGAGCAGATATGATTGATCGAGAAAAATCGTCGAAGGTGTGTATTTATAAACAGTGATTCGGACTTTGTTAACCAGATGATTCTTTGTGGCACATCAGATCAAATAATGGTTCCAATTAGGTTTACAGGTTCGATTCCTGTCGGAGAAGCACATGTTTTTTACGAAATTTCTCGTACATTCAGGCAGGTAAATGTAACTAATAATGTTTAATTAAAAAAGAAAAAAAAAGAATTTACTTAAATAAATTATATCTATAAAAATAACGTATAAACAGAAAATATATTAAAATAATTGTCGGATTTAATCTATTTCATAATATATATATATATGAGAGAGAGAGAGAGAGAGAGAGAGAGAGAGAGAGAGTAAAAGAGTGTGTACATTGATCTATAACTACAAACGCTCTATCTCGGATATTGAGCACTCATCCCCTATAAATATACCAAATTTTCAGCACACACACATATATTACAGCATGCAATGGGTAAATTGTCGTTATTTTATATTTTAAATTTTTCACATGCGCGTCGTTCGTTTTTGATTTTGTCGATTGCACAGTATAGTAAGGTCAGTTGGTCACCGTCTGTGAGAAATAGAGCCCCAATGACGCAATTCACTCTACCAGAAATTTGGAAACGGCATGCTGTACCGCTTGGCATTCGCGCTGGAAGCTCCAATATGAATATTTCAGTGTTTGAGTGTCAATCTGAGAACGGTACAGAGGAGTCGGAATTGAGTTGGATGAGTCTAATAGTGATTACGAAGGTGTTTGGAGTGATCTCTAGTGATGGGGACATTATGCCTCTATTCATCTTTCCACAGAACTTCAGACTTAACACGGAGGACTACATCAAGTGCCTTGAAGAGGTAGTGCTACCCTGGGTCAAGAGGTTGGCAACAGGATTCTTCACCATGCCACACCACACAAGCAGGAGAACCCAGTCATGGCTGTCAGACAATTTCTGAGACTACATCACACCTTAGATCTGGCCACCTAACTCCGCAGACTGCAACCCCTTTGTTTTAATTATGTGTGAGGCGCAGCTGAGCGAGAGACAACAAAACTCCTGAGCTGAAGGCAAGATAATGACAGCATTTACCAACTTAAACAAGGAGACCGTCCACAAGAGATTCTGGAGGTTGTGTTTGAAACCAATGGCGATTTTATTGAATAAATTTACTCTTTATTATTTTGAGATATTTTTATATAATTTTGGTAAATATATCTGTTAAAATGAGGTGTTAGTGTTATTTTCATTTTTGTGTAACTCTCTCTCTCTCTCTATCTATCTATATGATATTGTTTGATCTTATTGATCTTAACTCCTTCGTAGCCTATTTGACAAGGATTTGATAACCGTTTTCCTTTCTTAGACGTCAGTAACAAGTGACTGATTTGCGCAGACTGACCAGACTAATGGTGCTTTTCTAAGCGTATCTTAGATGTGGCACAAGGCCGAAAGTAAGGGGCTCCCAGTGAGGATCGAACTCACTACGCGGTCGTAACTGATCTAGAGAGATCAGCTTGCTAACCGTTACATCACGTCGAGGTGCCCAAACTGACAGATTAATGAACGGTATACCATAGCAAAAGCACACTTGTCATCTACAGAAATGATTCAGGGGAAAGAACATATTAATTTAAAGGTCTCTGATTCGATCCTCGTCATCGACATCCAATAGTATTTCATCTAACTGATAATTTTGTCGATAGTCAACTTATAAACCTCTCTTCTCGTATAACGTTATTACTGGAAGTGATTTAGCCTCAAAAGATACTCCAAAGGAAAAGGTTTAATGCTTTGTTCTCATTGTTTTCGAGTTCAGATTTCTTGACGTTTTTTTCTTTCTACCAAGCGCGCATAGAGAAGGAATTTTTCTTCTCTTCCGGGTTTTTGTGTCATAGGAATGCAATAACACTCTTATCGAGACGAGCTGTCCATTCGATAAGAAACATTAGAAAAGAGAATGGAGTATTTCACGTTTGAAGGAAACCACTTCTTGCTATGGTTAATTTTGTATTGTTGCAAACCATTAGGATTTCTTTTGAGCGATCTATAAATATAACCTTTTAACAGACTTGACTTAAAGTTACAAATTATTTTGTTTCAAATTCAGATATTTATTTTAAAAATACGAATCGATGCAGTTGTTGGGTTTACTCAGCGAATATGCGTGATTGTGTAGATTTGAGTGAACGAATTGAAAAAGATTTTGGGATTTGGAACTGGAAACGATTTGGGAGGAAGAGGGATGAAAACTATTTTTTATAGGAAGGCTCAGGAAATATTTTTGGGGAAATAATATTAAAATATAAAGAAGTGAAATAATTCCGAAAAAATGTCTTTTTGTTCGTGAATATTTTATTAAAATTAAGAATTAAACAGCCTTTTTTGGATTAGCTACAAATATTTTTTCGGAGTCATATTTATATTTTACTAGTAGCATGGCTCGGCGTTGCCCGTGCTTGAATCAAAAATCGTACGACTCATACAGCAATCGCTATCACTTGATTTAAACTATTTTTGCCCTTCCTTGCCTTTAAAGGAGTGCCCTTTACCGTGCTGATGTTGCAACATGCCTTACTTCTTGCCTATCTCACACTGCGAATTTTTTCTAAGCTCAATACTAAACATTAAATCTGTTACGAAAAAAGAACTAAGCAAAATGAACACAAAACGATCAGCTTTAAAAAAGGACTCGTAACTGGAAAAACCGAATGAAAAAAGAATGTTAACAAGAAATACTTTTTCACACCCAACCCAGTTCTGCGGAATCAGAATCAACGTTGAGTTTTAGCAAGCGAATGAGCCAATTGGAGTAAAGTGCCATGCAGATTTAAATTTTTCCCACGTGACGAATGCAGCTATCGATTTTTTTGCATGCTAGCATGCTAGTTAACATTCGTGTCAGTCAGCTGTTGGCTCTCACGCTGGCCAATATAATCTTCCTGCCTATTCGTGGCAGCCAGCTATAGACTCTCACTCTGGCCAGTAGAAAATGGCCGCAAACTACATGAAAACAGTCGTAGAAGCATGGAAAAATCGATTATTTCCACTATCGATGGGAGTTGGTAAATGCAAAGTCGGTCTTGGCCTTCCCGCTAACTTGGAGACTGTGCGTAAATTTTGGTGCAAATCCGTCAAAAATTGCGGCCGTGCATTCGTTACACACACACACACACACACACACACACACACATCCTGCCTTTTATAGATAGAGATTATGTATTTATAGACTTGTTTTGGCCATTACTTCGGCTTGCCACATTGTCTGAGATTTACGACGAGACATTGATAGTCCTTTTAATATACTTATTCTCGTTGATTTTTATCACTGAATTTAATGCCTTTGTATATCTGTTCATTTACATGGAATATGTAGCCAGATAAGTTTTGGTCTAATTCGTAAAAATGATGTCAGTTTCTGCAAGTATTCCAGATCCTTAGAGCTTTAGACAATCTACCGTTGGAACCTTTCATATCGGATGAATTATGCACCAACTGAAGAGATGAAGATATTAGTATGAATAATTCGTATATTAAGTTAGTGTTAAAAAATACACATTCAATTTGGTTACATGTATGAACTAGAATGTATCTCATATTGACGAAAATGTTCTTTTTCCGAAATTTATTCTTTCTTTTTATCTTTTAGGGGTTATCTTTCATCAGCGTCGGGCTTTCAAAGTTTGCAGTTTCGATTAATAGAAAATAAGCTTGGCGTCAAAGAGGTATGTTTACTTTTTGAAAAATGGCGTGGAGAGGAGAAGAAATACAAACTTTAAAACTAAACCAAGTATTTCAGTTATTGTCTTTTTATTTTTAAATTAAGTACAAGTTATTTGTGTGTTTTTATATACACACCAATAAATTCGATTTGTTAGAATATTATCAAAACTCGAATCTTCGAAATGGATTTCCACGCTGATTAATTACTCCTAGGGAAATTTAAATATAATTTTTCGAGTTATGGTCCCCCAAAAAGTCATTAAGAGCGATAAAAATATAACTTTGTTTTGTTAAAACAAGAAAATTACTAACAATTTAGATGTAAAAATAAAGTAATACAATCTGTCTAAATGCATTCTTTATTTACTAAGTTTGGAACTCCTAATGAGAATCAAACTGACTACACAACCAAGTCAGCAAACTAATTTCCTAACAACCACTTTAGGGTGAGGCTTTCGAAAATTATGCCCACAATTAATATATTCAAACATCTCTTTAATCGTCTGTTTACCCAATTAGAAGATCAATAAGAATCTATCTTTTGTGTTTGTTTTTATCTATACGACATATGCATAATGTATTTTTACAAGTATTTATGAACAATACGAGTCGCTAACTTCTTATTCCTAATCATTTTTTTCATTTCAGAGCAATCGAGTCAAGTACAACCAACAACATTACCTGAAGGTCTTCAATGATGAAGAATCTGTGCAAAAATTGCAAGATTCATTAAACAGTCCTTCGCTCTTCAAGTTGGTCGAGGTAAGAACATTGATGAATACAAACAGTATCAGAAGCTGAGCTTAAAAGCAATTCGGTAACATTCAATATAAAAGGTAATGTTTCAAAGTTTATAATAGCGAAATTTATTTAGCTTATGCAACATTTTTGTACAGGTGTATTTGTTGTAGGCTTGCGTTAAAGCAAATACTTTGTTAAAATCAAACTGTCTCGACATTGTTTCTTCCTTTCCAAATCGCTAATATTTATTAATCTCTCTTTTTACATTAAAATATTTTCCATGTGTTCCCCTCCCTGGGGATAAGTGAATATGAATCAAAACTGTAGGAAATATTTTTTTTATACCGAACAAATTTAAGTAAATCAAATAAACAGACCGAAATTAATAAAACGATTGTTTTGGGGTGGGGGTGCAACTATTTCTTTCTTTTCATTACAACGATTCCTAAGTGTTTCATTAATGTATCTTTGTGCCAAACGAAGATACACTTAAATAATAAATGTCAATATCAACGAATCAGTATCTATTTTTTAAATCATTAGAAAATAAAAATATTTCTGTGAAGCTGCCATATTATGTTACATTGGCGTTTCGCATTTTTAATATATTTCCATTGGAAGTAATGAATGAAACTTTTCCCACTTTTTCTTCAGAGCTGGTTGGAACGCACCCCAGGCTTAGAGAAGAATGGATTTAACTTTTGGAAGAAATATGAAGAAGCCGTTGATTGTTGGTTGGAAGAGTCTATCCGGAAACCTGCTCAGGTCTCTTCTTTTTATTTTCTTCTCTTACATCGAAGAAAAGTAATCGTGTGTCACTTGGGAATAATTAGAAAACGGTTTCATAGAATTCGGCCAGCTTTTTCTTTACAGTGATGTTCACCCAGTACAAGGCTCGAGACCCACTCGAGTTAGAGGGTTACGTAGTAAGAAGCACAGCTTATGCAGATATGTGTGGAAGATTAACCCTAGACTTGAATTGGTTGATATTGTATTGATCGATGAAGCAAACTTTTTGGGAGTCGATTCCACAAGGCAAGGCAGTGATTCGTAGAAAGAAGCTGCTTGAGTGGAACTTACATCTCACCAAAGAAATACGAAATACGTCTTAGCTGTAAAAGTTAGCAGAGGTAGAACTAAGGAGTGTAGTTCATCTGTGTCTGTGAGAAAAGGGTCGTAAGGTGGAAAATAATTCGTCACCTACAAGGACGTGGAAAGACTTTTAGACTCTATTGAAAAGTGAAGACTGAGCACCTCCTGTCCATATATGACAGCAGTCTTCCTTTTTCGGTCTGATCTGGATTTTGTAAAGGTAGAGCATAGCTGTGGCGGTACAGGAAACCGATCATTTTCCCAGCAATGGAAATGTATGTACGAATTCCACTTGAGGTTTGGGTTGAATTTAAGTCTCAATAAACATTCAAGGCACGGGTTTTCGCTGAGGGAACTTCCGTTCATCAGGATTGGTTTAAGTTCTGAGTCCGATCGGCGATAGTGGAAGGTCACTAATTTGGTTTTTGAGGCATTGAATGTAACCAGCCAGCCCCCCCCCCCACTGAGCTGATAGAGCACGTTCAGAGAGATCAGCTACCAAACTCTGGTCATCGAGGGTGAATGGATCAAGAGATGAATATCTAGGATTAAGTAAATTATTTATTTCTTCATTAATGGTTAATTGTAAAATTGCGTTATTGTTATTTACTATGTTTAGCTTAGTCTGGCAGAAGGCAACACGTATAGGGCACACAGTGAGGATCGAACTCGGTACTTTGTAGTAATATTCAACCAGACTAGCACGTTAACCACTCTTTCACGTCAAGGCTCCCTTGAGAAAAAAATCTTGTTGAATATTTTGTGCATAAGAATACAAATTTAAACAGAATTAAGTGGGTAATCCTTATTAAGTTTTTACTCGTATTTTCTTTCATCTTAATTTAGTTGCTTTTCATTGCAACTTTACTTAGGACGTCATTTTACAGCTGAGAGTAGAAATCACACCGAAAAATAATCTCTCGGAGACACGAAACCATGCCCATTTTAACATAGGCAGGTCTGCTTAAGGTCTTACCAAACGAGCTATGAGAATTTTCTTTCGATGGCATATTTTTTATTTTATTTTAGTGAGGTATAAAATTTAGTCATTATTTAAACATAAACTGAAACATACCTATTCGTAAAAATAGTTTCACTTTTTTAACAGTCTTTTGATTTATTGTTTACAGTTTAATGAAATATGGCGGTTCAAACAAAATTGTCGCATTGAAAATAACTGGTATGAGTAATTGGTGATAAAACAGATGAACGTTTCAGGAAAACGTTTTAATCGTTGGAAGAAAGTTTTCAGGAGAAACCGTTTAGTTCGTAGCAGGAGAATCACCGAATTCGGTAAGAAGAGGTGAAGAGAAATCTATGAAGATGCATCAGGAAGAGCTAGTTATTTCGAATAGGTTGTTAAGGACGATTGTGAAAATGTATTCAGAGCTAAAACCAGAAAATATTCAACGACGAGAGATACTCTCAAGTGCCTTCAAGTAAATATTGCTTGGCAGATGAAAGAAAATTTGAAGTTTGTTTTATGCTTGTACGCAATCGTCTGATCTATAAGCATGAAACATACTGTCACCGCTGCGTGATGACTTCAATGTATACTTCTATATTTGCATACGCTCTGTCCCTGATAGTGAACACTTTAACTCATAAAGATAGCAAACCTTGAAACTATTTTTAATATATATATATATATATATATATATATATATATTTATTTATTCCTCTACCAGGTGTTACATTTATCTTTGCACCAAAGGATAGAAATGAAACGCCCTGCTATAGTTGCGAATGTTTTCCCTGAATTTGACTATACTATAGTATTGGAAAAATCTACATGCATGTTCACGACTAATTAAAATTCCCGCCCGCAGACTTTATTAGGACATTTATCTGTATAACATAAAACAGTGTATTTTCATTGAATATATATCGAAAATGAATATCTGGAAGTTTAAGCTTACGTTGTTGTGTTTTTTGGATAAGTATATAAAATCCAAATGGTCAAATAACATGAGTAAATAAAATTGCAATGAAGCATGCATAAGTAATTTATTTCTGACGTTTCTTGTTTTCATAATTTAATTTAAAAATCACTGTTATAAAAACTCCGAGGAATTTTCACGAGTTCAACTAGTGTATACATATATATATATATATATATATGATACTTAAGGCGTAAACATTTCTGTATGGGTAGGAGAGTGGCAAGTGATTTGCTCTTCCATTTATCGACACTTTCTTTTAAAATTTATATGGTTTGGTTTTCTGTGATTAAGCAGTTACAGTATTTCATACTACTTTTGCTCTAACATCTTTGTTGATTGTTTTAATTTTGAGACAACCTTACGGTCAATGCAATCTTTGGTAGTCCTCTAATGTTTAAAGTTCTGAAATGTAGTATTTTAACTATTATACATTTTATTTTAATTATTCTATTCATTTTTAATCATTTTAATGTTTCATCCGATGGATTTGACCTTCCCAAGGTGTTTGTTGCTTTCAGTCGACTTATTTTACTAAATGACTTTTAAAGTTCACCGGGCGCTACATACTGATGTAAGCCAAAGAATATATAGGTGGAAACGTTGTATTGAAGCTAACAATAATTAAGTATAACAGTTTGAAAAATGTTGAATTATGAAGAAATTTACTTTGTTTCTGCTTTCCAGAAAGAAAACGACCCAAAGAAAAGAGAAATATTAATGATGGAATATACAAAGCAGAAGGTCAGTATTTCTCGCTTCATTTACCAATTCAAGAAGTAGAAACTAAAATGGCTATTGTAAGTTCCTGAAATAAGAATATCCAGCTTATGAATAACTTGTACTGCCATAAAATCAAAAAAACATTCGAAATTTGAGTTCCTTTGAATAGTTCGTAATGACAAACTCATGCATTACTTTGTGACGCTCATGAAAGAATTGTACTAGGCACCTCATCTCGGCATAAATTTTCGATACCTCAAGTTTAAAATGAATTTTTAAAAATGAAAAAAAAAAAAACAAACATTCTTGAAGATTTCATTTTAGCTTTAATTGAAAGCTAAATGACTAAATTTATTATTTCCAGTAAGTAAAATATTCTGGTGTATTTCAGACAGAAATTATATAGATTGGAATGTCAAATTTAATTTCGATTTCTTAAAATTTTCTTAAAAGCGGCCATTTTCTTAATGTTAAGAAATTTGTAAACAAAAAAATTTATCGATTTTAAATTTTTTCAAAAAATCTTTATGACACGTTATTTGAGTAAAATTAGAAAGTTAAATTAATCTGATTGGAAATAAATATTACTAACTTATAGCATAAAGAAGTAATAAAAACTTCTGGAAATAGTTTTTTTGCGAAATTTCATGAAATTAAGTGGAAGGGTAAGATATATGTAAAAAATATTATTTACCAAAATTTTCTAAAAAAAAAAATTAAAAAAATAATTTCATTCATTTGTGAAAAAGTCCTGAAAATTTCATTAAAATTGGACAGTTATTTGATTTTTACAAAAATTTCCAAATCAATGTGTTTTTAATGGAAAAAAGCGCAAAACGTCAATGTTAGTATTATACCACCGCGATGACGTAAACAAGACAAGATTTTAACTAAAATTTCGAACATTTTAGAAAAGATTAAAAAATTTCCAAAAATAATTAAAAAAATACTTTGGTCTTTCATCTTAATAATAATGTAAACATTTTGGCAATAATACTTTATTTTGTTTGTGGCCCTTTTCATTATGCTAAGCTGTTTTCCCGCGAAAAAGTGGAGGTGCCTACATTGTACCCTGAAAGCGGTTGGTTGACTCGTGGAAGGTGAACGACGTCCGCCATATTAAATTGTATCACGCGGACTGTATTGAAATTGCGACTTTGTATTTGGATTCATTCTTTTTCTTATTTATCCTTGTAAATATGTTTCTAATGTGCATCAAAGAAAAGAAAAGTAATCATAACTGACAATGAAACTAAAATAATAAAACGATTGGAAATATTCGAAACAATTTGAAAAGATAAGTGAGAATAACGGATCTAGTAAACTACTTTGCTTCAATGAAATCTTTACAAAGTAATGCGCAGTGGTTTATATATTGGAAACGAAAGTTTATTGTATTTTATTATGTTTTTCAAGAAAGTTTACTGAATTCAAAAGGATTTCATAAGTCTTTTACTTGTCTAGAAAGGTAAAATATTTACCCTATACTTAGACAAATATTTAACTAAGCGACGTCGAATATGAACTCGATGAATTTGGTCCTACTCACCTACAAATTCGACATAAGCATAATTAGGAGCACCTGTTTAGGGCTGGATTTCTGGTTCCTTCTAAAGTCTTTTCCTTCTCTTTTACTCACAGTAGCCAGTTGCATATTAGTGGCGTTATGGCCTTGCTTCAGGTGAATTGATTAGAAAAGATTCCCAAAAGTCTTGCTTGTAACCTGGAAACTTTTACTTTTCCATTTAATGGCATCGTTGTAGAAGCTTTTGTCATTTTAAGTTCTTTTACTTGGATGTATATTTAACAAGTTGAATAAATTGTTTCTTGAAATAAAATATCACTTCAATAAGTCAAAGTTTCAACAGTTCACTAAAAATACTTGTTCTCACAGACATTCTCTCTCACATACACACCCTTCGAATGAATTTTAAGATATTTTATATGCCCGCTTGATGGCGTCACGGTTACCAGCAAAGAAAACGAATTTGGCGAATCGACTTGTTTTTGTGATTTGACCTATCGTCAGATATCTTAACAAAATATATCTTCGCTCCAAATACAATAGCCTTCTATTTCTGTTTTTCATTTTCCCTAGGAAAGTAAGGGGGTTATGATCTGTGTAAACTAGAATAGGTTGCTGAGATGTGGATATATAGACTCCAAAATGTTGAAAGCTCAATAAGAGAGTTAATGTTTCTTTCTCTACAGTTTTTCGGTTATGTATTGAATTTCTGGAAAAATAGTTCACAGAGTGCTCGATACTATTTCGATCCACCTGCAATAGGTCTGCGCCAATTCCGTGTTCGATGGCATCCACAGCTAAGTTAAACGGACTTGTAAACTCAGGAGCTTTTAATACAAGATAAGAAGATAGCAAACTTTGATTTTGTCGAAAGCTTGCTGACAGTTTAGAGACCATTCAAACTTGCATCCCTTCTTAAGGAAGTTAGTATGAGGAGTGGATATGTCTGAAAAATTTCAACAAAATCTATAGTATCCAGTCATACCCCCAAATCTCAGGGTTTTCACATTCGTGTGGCCTGGGTACTCGACAATGGTTTGGATTTTGTCATCTACTGGGGTTATTTGACCATATCCTACTACATGTCCTAAATAAGTGACTTTCACTCGGCAAAACTCGCTCTTGGACAGATTCACGGTGAGGGTTGAGCTTTCTTCAACTGAGTGAATACTTCTTGAAGGGTTCTTAAATGTTCTTCTCAGGAATCATTGTACACTAATGACACACTATTGGTAGAGGCTATCGGGGGTCACAAAAGCTGAGACTTCCTTTGCGCAGTCGGCTGACAGCACGCACCGGTATCCCTTTAAGAGATCTAACTTCGTGATGAAGGTAGATCCTGCGAGCTTATCAATGTAATCATCTATCTGGGGGATGGGATAAGAATTTCTTTTAGTAATGGCATTTACCTTTCATTAATCGGTGCAGAATCTCACTGACCCGTCTGGTTTGTCGACCAGTACACATGGTGAGGACCAATCACTCATGCTTGGTTATGCCATTCTTAAGCATGTAACATATATCTTCACGTAAGATGTCAGCTTTCTTAGGGTCTAATTGATACGGACGTTACTTGATGGGGTCTGCGTTTCCTACCTCTACATCGTGAGAAATTAAGTTAGTTTGTCGAGGGACGTCGATTTTCTATAAGGGTGGTCGAAGATTTCCTTCCTTCAGGGATTGTATGTGCCAACTTCCCATCCAAATCGGCTAGTATTTCTGAATTGCACAAAGCAGCGGGTTGTTTATCTATCATTCTCAATTTCTTCAGGAGGTCTACTTAACTTATACTTAGATTTTGGTGTATTAATGACAGGTACTGGACCATCACTATTTCGGTCGTAATATGGCTTTAATATATTTTTATGACATAAGTGCGTCGGTTTTCGGCGGTCAGGCGTTTGCATGACATAAGTGACGTCACCTACTTTATCCACTATTTTGAAAGGGACATAGAATTTGGTTTTAAGTGGGTTTTCGGGTGTTGGTAAGAACACGAAGACTTGGTCACCATTGTGACTTCGGTTGACTACATTCTGATCATATCTTTGTTTCATTTTGCACTGGGAGGATCTAAGGTTTTCCCGTGCTAATCCACAGGCTTTTGATAATATCGTACGGAAACGTTAACGTATTCTGATAAGCTTTCGATGGCTGAATTTTCTTGCATCCAGTCTTCCCTTAATATTTTTAATGGACCGCGGACCGAAAGCCCAAACCCAAGTTCGGACTAAATCCAGTCGACTCCTGCAAGGCCTCTCTAGCAGCGAACATTAAAAACGGCACACCCTCGTCCCAGTCCTTTTGATTTTTTAAGCAAAAGGTTCGAATCATGTTTTTGAGCGTGGAGTGAAATTGCTCCGACGCCCCTGAGACTGTGGATGGTACGCTCTCGAGTGAACGGATTTCACGTTGACTGTTTTCAATAATTGTTGAAATAACTCTGATGTAAAATTGCTTCCCTGGCCAGTTTGTATTATCTGGGGTAACCCAACCATGGCGAAGAACTGAATTAAAGACTTAGACACTTTCTTGGCCGAAATGGTCCTGATGAGTACAGCTTTCCGGAATCATGTGGAAGAACACGTCATGATTACGAAGTATTGATTCCCTTTTGTTGTTTTAAGCATCAGTCCTACACAATCTACTGGGACTCGATGGAATGGTTCCTCAAATGTGGGATGGGGTATAATGAGGCTACAGGAAATTTTCGTCTTTGCCTACCCACTACTTGGGAAGGGTTACATGTTCGGCAATATTTGGTCACATCACATTTGATTCCTGGTCAATAATAGTATCTACTAATTTTGTTACAGGTTTTGGCAACACCTAGATAGCCGCCTAAAAGGATCTCGTGGGCTGTCTTGAGCACTTTAGCTCTATACGGTCTTGGTAAGACTAGTTACCGAATCGTGGACCAATCCTCGGATGAAGGAATCTGAGCAGGTCGCCATTTCTGCATTAGGATATTGTCTTGGAGAAAATATCCCGTGGGAATTTTATCTAGTTCCTCCTTGGGTAATGCATAATTAATTAAAGTATTTATTTCAGGATCTAATCTCTGCTCTGTGACGAGAGACTCCCTACTCACTGGGATTTTTGAAAAAATTATAATTCTATGTTCAACTGTATTTATAAGTCATGGGGAATTATCTGGTGTATCCTTCTTAGAGTTTAAAAATATCTGAGTTTCTGAGGGTATCATCTTCCACTTCGTCCTTATCTTCGAGACTATGATCTTGCCTCATAAATATCTCGGATAGGTCAATGCTTCCGTTAATAGGTTTACTGATCTTTTTGTTTTTCAGCTTGTGCACGGGGCACTACACATGAAGGAAATATCTCTAGACTTTCTTATTCAGTAGTTTCTATGGTTTCTGAAATGACTGGGGTTGGGTTCAGTTTAGGATTTGGGATCACTCTCGCACCTGCTACATCATTCCCTAATATCATTCTATCCCTCTCATGGGTAAGTGCTGCACTATCCCGACTTCCACAGGTCCACTAACTAACTCCGTGGAAAGGTTGACCTGGTGGAGAGGAACAGTGTCATAACTTCCACCCACATCGTAGATTATCATATACTCGCCCGTGGCAGAGTTAATCCCTCGTGGGACATAATCTCCTAAGATTAGGGATTGAATGGTTCTAGTGTCCCTGAGGACTTTCATGGATATTTCGCTTTCAAGATTTCCCACCATCTGACACAAACGGTCTATATTCTTCTTTTTAATTTCTCTACGGGGTCTTAGATTATCTTTTGGAAAACATTTATTTGCTGTTACTAACCCTTCAGGTTTTTTGTCATTTGTACCCTTATAGTTTCCCGATTCTTTTCGGTCCAACAGTCTACTAAGGTGTCCTGATTTATAACAATAATAACAATATAACAATAATGTAATAAAAAGTTGCCGAATTCTTTTTTTGCATGTCCGATGACCGACGTCCAGTTGTTGAAGTACGGGTCTTCTGCGGATCAAGTACTTTTGCACGAAATGTATTTGTCGATCTTGCTTCGGACTGCCTCTGAAACTAAATTTATATCTTAGTGAAGAACTATGTGCTTTCTGGCTTGCGTGCCCGACACCTGGCTTGCCTCTCTTATGTATTAGAGTGTATTCATCCGTTAACGTGGCCATTTTCTGCCCATTATCGATAGATCTTTTGTCCAGGTATATTTTAATGTCATCTGGAACGCAGCGCTTAAATTCTTCCGCTAGTTCTAATTGCTTTAATTTCTCATGACTGGATTCTACATTTTTAGAACTGCATCGGTTGAAAAATAATTCTTTCTGTCGAAAGAATTCTACATAAGTCTTTCTCGAATTTTTTCTATAAATTCGAAATTTCTGTCGTTATGTCTCGGTTACTAGTTTGTATGCCTTTAAAGCGGCTGCCTTTTTACGACTTCATAGTCTGCACTATCTTCGATAGACAAAGCGGCATAAGCTTCTTGGGCTTTACCCTTTAATGCTGTCTGGAGTAGTGTGGTCCATGCATCTAATGGCTAACTTAAATTTGGATGCTACTTTCTCGAATTGGAGGAGGTATTTATTGATATCTTCCCCGCTAAACGGTGACACTAACTGCACTTGCTTAGTTAAATCAAACCCATTTTGTCTATGCACTTTTCTTTTATCTATTTTACTGATTTGGGTTCATTGTGGTATTCTAGCCATTTCAACTTTCGTGTTGATTTTCGCCTTTTTCTATCTTTTTCCTAGCTTTAATCCTGGCCTTCTCGATTTCC
>CAHIKZ030005526.1:460000-552500 GCA_903632075.3 Acanthosepion pharaonis | reverse complement strand
GTAAAAATCACGATGTTTATTAAAAACCTCTTTGTTAGAAGAGTTAATACTAACCCTAAATCCAATGGAAGAGGGTATATGTTTGATAAACGAAGGTGGGGGGGTTGTTGGAATTGGGATGCACATATACTGGGTTGGAATTAACCTTCACATAACGTTGGAAAATGTTGCTAGTAAGGTCTAGGGTTACGTCCAGAAAATCTACTTGTTTAATGTTAGTTGTAACTATAGTCCTAAGACCTAAATCCTTGAATTCCCTATGGATAATTTTCCTAATACGGTCTACCTTAATTTTAGTAGAGTATTTAACAACTAATAAGCCATCATCTCTATATAATCCTACACTATCAGAATCTAGATATTCAAAGGCACTTAAATTGCATAAAAGAAATAATACAACCAAGTCAGAGGCTTCTGCAGAATCCAAAGAACCTATTAAAATGTCAAAATTATCGCTGCAAGACTTTTTGGTCCACTGTTCTTCATTGTAGACCAGAACAGAATTTCGGCATTTCATGATTATATCCACTTCACCATCAGAAATATTGGAGTATTCCCGAGCGAACTCCAAGGCAAAAGTGAACAGATCCTTCGATATAGAGGGATAATAGTCGATAATATCGAACTGTATGAAAGTACAGTTGTCCTTATTTCGGATGTTAGTAAACCAGTTGATAACATCAGCTGTGTTAATTCACTGTAAGAGCCCAAGATATAATACTACGTAGAGAGGATTCTTTTAAATTATTATCTTTTATCTACCATTACCTAAACAGCCATATCACGTTGAAACACCAGTTCTCGTATGATCAGCGAAGTTAAGCAATGTCATGCCTGGTTAGTACTTTGATGGTTGGCAGCTTGGAGATAAAAGTGCTGTAAGCTTGGATATACGTGTGGTGTAATGGATAACGCCTAGGAATTGGAACTTGGAAAGCCGAGATCCAATTCCAGTCGGGTTTGTTATATTCACTTATGCACATATACCCTTGGGAAAAATATGGATCCACATCTTCTCCTCTCGGCTATGACTCAATCAGTAGGAGTTGTATCAGGTAATCATTATTAAATTCCCAAATTCTTAGAATCTACAATTATTTTATGACTTTTAAATAACCTGTAGTAGGCTGAAAAGCCGTAAAATTCAATCATTCAATCAATTTGCCTAATCTAAAACAGATAAATGGCGCACGTCATCAAAAGACTACTCTATGATCGGCTCGAATGTGATTTTTCAAAAGTACATTGGCTGGACCTCCCAAGATTTAAAGAAAATAATTTATGTATATCACAATTTTGACCTGGAAAAAGCCGTTTTTATATATATATAAAAATCCAATTTATTCAGATTCATTGAAAGTGCCAGAATCTATGTGTTCCCTACGATTGATATGCGACTGATCGTCTGTTACTGGTATATGGGCATCTCAAAATTTCTAGAAACTCATTCTTACCAAAATATTTTACCTAAATCGATGATGCGTTATTATTGATGATATATTACCGTACAAATATTAACTGATCTTGTAAATAAAATAAACAATATCAAACATACAAACAATTCATTACCGTTTCTTGAAATCATCTCAAAATCCACTATTAATGATCTGAAAATTAAACTTCTACTTAAAATCCACTAATAAAATTGACTTCATAAACTTTTACTCTTACCACAACAATAAAATAAATCGAATATAATTATAAATTTCTGTTTAAAGTACTTAGAATTTGTAACCTTCAATATCTGCCCGATTAAGAAAATATATTGAATCCAGTATCCTAATTATTTTTTTATATATAACATTTAAGTAATTAGAATAAATATATTCATTCAGATATGTTTTACAAAATCTTATTGTGATTTATGTCAATCATCAAGTTTCAAACTTCGGTTGTCAGTTTCCTATTTGTTATACTTGCGCATTGGTTCGGGCACCTCGAGGTGGTGTAATGGTTAGTAAGCTTGTCTCGCTAGAATTATTACGACTAAGTAGTGAGTTCGATCCTCATTGGGTACCCCATACTTTCGGCCTTGTGCCACATCTGAACTACGGTTGGAAAATCACTACTTGCGCATTGGTTACCGTGTAATATTTGCATATTTTAAATACAAAAAAGAAAGAAACATTTTCTTAACGTAAACAAATGGGTTTAAACTAGTGCCAGATTATACTCGGATTTTGAATCATCACTATGAGGCAAAAACAAACCTGGATTCTTCAACTTCCTCGTAAAATATTCAATTTCATATTAAGGCTGATAACGACATTAAGTCTGAGTTGTCATAATCAAAAGTTTTACGTTCTTATTATTTGTTTGAAACATAAATTTCTTGTTTCGTGCAGGTGAGCGTAATCTGAGTCACGAAGCCTTGCAAGGTGCGTTGATTATTTCCCTTTACAGAGATGAGCCAAGGTTCAGCCAACCATTCCAGATCATAAGTTACTTGATGGACATTGACTCTTTGCTGACGAAATGGCGATGTAAGTGATCGTAATTAACAATGATTTAAACCAGTGATTTAATAATAATTGACGATGATTTAAACCACTGATTTAAATAAAATAAAGTTTAGATAATCCGACATTATCGGCTTATCGAAACTTTGATTATTTATTTGAATTTTCAATTAAAAGATTAGGAATAAAAAAAATCCCTGCTATTGATGGTAGCATTGCTGGGTTCATCGGCTCAATAATTTTTATATTCGATTTTTGCCCATAGATAATCACGTGACCACTGTACAGCGAATGATTGGGAGCAAGATTGGTACTGGCGGTTCGTCAGGCTATCAATACCTTCGTTCTACAGTCAGGTAAGACTGTTTTCTTTATTTCCACAAATAACTTAAATCTTCAATGTTTACAGTTCTTATTTATTAAGTTTGTCTTAATGCACCACAAGACCGAATGAGAGTAATGAGGTGATGAATGTAAAGGACTTGCCTACTCATATGAGCTCTATAGGAGGCGCCTGCGGTATATCATAAAGAATGCGATCCAGTATTTTATATTCAAGGGAGAATAATGAAATACTATTCTAGAGTTACTTTCCATTATCACCATCACAACTATGACAAAATCATAAATTAAAATGAATTAATTTAATCGATAAAGCATAAAGACATATATTCATACTATAAACAAATACTTATGACAAATGAATAATTCTATAAATTTAATGAATAATCTCATTTTTCTTTGACAGTGATCGTTACAAAGTATTTCTCGATTTGTTCAACTTGTCTACATTTTTACTACCTCGCGAATGCATTCCACCCCTTGATAATCAGATGAAGAGGCGTCTCAATCTGCTCTACCCAGAAGATAATGCCGTACCTCTGGAGGAGAAAATGAAGAGGGTTATAGAAAATGACGAAGATTAATTCATCGTTTTATACCTCGTTGACATGGATACGACCTCTTTTTTCGTCTCCCTCCCCTTCTCCTCCCGTCTCAATCAATTTGCTTTTCAATATCTTTTCCGTTTATTGATTATCGAATTATAATGTTGCATTAAAATAACTTCGAAATTTTTTCTATTGTCGTCCCTTTATTTTTATTAAAAATATTAAGTTGACTTTCTAATATTTTTCAGAGCTTTGGACAAAGTTTTTTTCAGCTTAAAAAGTTAAAACCTCATCCGCACAAATTTATATAATTAAAAAGTGAATAAACATCTGTGATATGAACATCATTTTACAGCTGAAATTCTATGCTAACAGTTTCTTCACTCGCACTTCTCGCTTGTGGATCTCTCTTTCAGCTTCTTGCTTTCCAGTCACCTTTGATTTTCAATCTTTGATATTCATTTGAATGCAATGTAATCGTTATCTTCGGTCTTCCTAATTCCTGTTCTTTTATTGCTCTCTCTCCTTACTAATGTTTTCTTTTTCTCATATTCTCAAACACTCAGTAACCACTCGCGTCTTAAAAATAAAAGTGATAAACCCACATACAATACCGTGCGTGCGTTTCCAGGTTCTACATTCGTTTACGTTTAGTGTTTCCGAAATATTTTCACAATTTTGGGATTTAATTATATTAATATTCTGCAGGGAAATTTGTCCCGGATTTGCATATCGCAGAGTTGTGGTTAAAAAAGTGCGAATAAAAACAGCAAGATTAGAACGGACAAACTGTCTCTTTTAGGTGGATGAATAAATAAAAACTCCCACTCCGTGTGCAACAATAAAAGAAAAAAGTGTTTATGTTTATTTACATATACAGAAAAAAAAGGGTAAAGGGATAGACAATTAGGAGAGAAAGAAAGGGTGAAGAAAAAGTGCTTTAAGGGAGGAGAAAATGTTCATAACAGAAAAAAGGCTTGCTCAAAATATTTCTCTGAGAGCCTAAAAGTTCTTTAAGCGAGTAGAATTTTGTTAGTGGTTAGAAACACTCACAGTTTTCTTCACAGTTCTCGTAGAGTAGGAAAATGTTGGTAGATATAGGAATTTTGCAGTTGAGTGAGTTCGTAGGTCGACGACAATAGTCTTGTAGGTGAAAGGAGGCAGCTTTCGACTGGTCTTTAATAGTAGGCCGACGTTCGTTCTCGACAGCCCTTTAATAGGTAGTTCTTATTTGGTTGCAAGTGGTTCCGAAGTTGACTGGTGCTCTCTATCGCCGACCTCACAGACGGTGGGCCGAATTCTCACTGAAAGTAATTAAAAAAAGTTGGAGTGAACAAGTTGTGAGGTTTTGCCCAGACTTCGTGACACCACTGGAAAGAATAATGGTGGAGGAATTCCTTTTTATATTTCCCAGCTCTCTCGTTAGTCTGAAAATATATTATTATTTCTGATAAGAATCAAGGTTTTGGAAGCCGGTTCTGAACGTAATGAAAAAGGTTGGAGTGAGGATTGGAAAAATAGGCTAGTAAAATATTGCATTCGTGCTTCTCAAATTAAATTCCAATAATTCATTTTTATGAGATTGAAACGGAATCCTTTCTAACAACAACAAAACAATTCAAACGCTTATGTATATAAATACCATTTAGTAGCAAAATTAATAATGGAAGAAATAGAATTTTCATCGCTATTTTCAAAAAAATAACTCGAGTAAAAATCAAACAATTCACAAACAGGTTTTGGGTTTTGTTTATAAACAAAATATTGTCGTTGCATTAATTTAAAGAGATATGCCTTTGCGCAATGTTTGGGGTCAGCATCAGAATGCTTCAACTTATTTATAAACTTAAACACTGCAGCAGTTACTCGTACTAATTTAGACAACTTAGAATATTTGGCTAAATCTACAATAGGTTCGTTCAAACGAATAGAACTAGTACTGTGATGCACTTCGCGATGAACAATAACCCTGCTTTCGTCATTGTGGCAACTCATGCTACTCTACGGCCAAGCCACAGTATCTTCCAAAAGGCCAGGTAGGGCCAGAAATCCAAAATTTAAAGTCCTGTTTGAATTTGTCAAAGTTTAGACCTCTAGCGATTAAATCGCTGGGATTCTGCAAGGAAGGCACATACTTGAACTTAACCTATAATCCATAATCAGATCACAGATCTTATAGGGATTTAAAAATATCCTTCAGTCTATTCTTAACGAATTGATTCTTAGTTTTAATGTTATTGTTACTAGACAACAACCAAGACAACACCACTTGAGTATCCACTGCAATGTTAACACTTTTAACACATGCAGTGGGAAATGCTTTCAGATTACAATCAAGCCATTTAATAGCTAAGAACACAACCATCAATTCCAGAGTAAGGATCTGGACTTAATGGGAACCACATTGGCCTTAGCAAAAACTAAGTTCGATTTGTTTTTCTGCGCAGCATAAGCAACAAACCCATATGCCTTTTTCGAGGCATCGCAGAATACGTACAGTTCATCTGGAGAAACTTAATTCCTTAAGACGATTGAGGTCTTTAGACAAGCTGTTCCAAACTTGCTGGGGTTCTGATGGGATAACGTCATCCCAAGGCAACTTCATTTTACATAGATCACTCATTAATATTCTACCCCTAATTGTCAGAGGAAGACACAGTGACATAGGGTTCAAAATACTAGATATTTGAGACAATACCTTTCTTTTTGTATTGGTTTCAGAATTAATATAGCTGCCAGCTGAGCACAAGGTATCCCTGACTAGATCATATCTATATCCTAGGACCTTATCCAACTGGCAGCCATGCTCAGCAGAGTTGCCATCTGCAATCGTGCGGTTTTTCATATCCTCGCAATTAGCATTACAAAATCTAAGGACAAAGTTTCCTTCTTCCATTCTATCCACTGGCTCCCTGTAGAGATACATCAATTTTTGAGGAGAATTACAGGTTTTAACTAGGCTGTCCATGTAGAAATTGTTCTTCAGCATGTCGGTGCATTCATCATCAGGGAATTTACTACCATGACGCTTGATGACATAATTTAAAATAAAAGGACTAGCATTAAACCCGAATAAGAGAGTGTTGTATCTAAAATAAACTAATCTGCACCCTTCCTTTATAAAAAAACAGAATCTATTTTTGTCTCCTTCCATGCTAAGTTCAATCATCAAGAAAGCCTTCCTAATGTCAGCGAGTAAAACATATTTGTTGGATCGAAACAACAATAATAGTTTTAGCATGTCTCTCATTAGATTTTTTCTAGGGTAGACTGCTTCATTTAAGGAGTACCCTGTTTTAGTTTTAATAGAACAATTAAAAACTGGTCTTATCTTAGTGGTGGTTTGACCTTCGGTTTTAAAAACAGGTCTGTAGGGAATCCATATATAATCCTTGAAATTATCAAGGGTAACACGAATCTTTTCTATTATCCCTTCCTCCTCCTGCTCGCGAAACACCTTGGCATATTCGTCAAACAGATTTCGCTTTTCTAAGCCTTTAATAACACTATTCAATACGCCAAGAGATACAGCATGATTCGAAGGTTCGGAACTGATTCTTTCTGCTATCCAAGGTAACTTTACATAATAAGAATTATCTCAAAAATTCTATAGATCTCTCGAAGTCCCTAATCTTCAGCCTGTCATAATCACTCACACCATCTTCGCTGGGCAAACCCAACGCTTTCATACTAAACATTTTATCCAACTTACGTTCTACGCAACTTTCTTGAAACGTATCGAAAAATGGATAAACGTGTCCCTTTTTAGGTTCTAAAACAAAGTTAACATAAGACGCGAGACTGAAGAGTATTTAGAAACAATAGCATAGAAATTACTATCTGCACCTTTCTGCCCTTTTCCAGGAAGGATAATTTGGTTCGGATATAAGAAATTAACATTTTCAAAGGGAATGATCTCATCGGTGAGTTTCCATGCTGTACCACTCATGCATTTTATCAGATACATAGGCTTCATGAACTGTATCAAATCCACCCCCAACAAACCATGCACCAGAATGTTATCTGTATTTTTAGCAAATTTTCCAGCTAACTTAAAGATTTTTCAGGTTTTTAGTTATCAGATGAAAACAATCAACATCAAACCTGACATTGGTTATCAATTAAAATTGGGAGGGAACGAGTACCACTGGGAAATCTTATACCAAATTTCACCTCCCTCAATCTTTTGAGCTGAGAACCCCAAAAAGTCCTTATTTCATAATCAACAGGGGCAACGTAGTAGTCCTCACACTTTAGCCTCCTCAAAACTGATTTTGAGAAATAAGACCTCTGGCTTCCGTGTTCACTAGACAGCTGAATTTATGTATTCTGCCACCACTGCTGACAGATAGGCAGACCACTGGCAGAAGAAAATTAGGCTGTCCTGACTGTGTATAGAGACACATATTAGTCGCAGAGTGTTTACTGCTAAACTTAAGGGGGCATAACACACATATATGGCTTTTCGAGTTACAGAACTTACATTCAATGTTTAATTTATTATTCCTTCATCTACATTCATCCTTGCAATGTTTCCTACTCATGCAAAGTAAGCATAATTTTATGTCCTTACACCTATCCAATCTGGACTCTAGGGAAGGATATCTGGATCATTTAGGACTTGAATGTTTTACTTCATCACAGAATTTACGTTTCGGAAGATTACTACTACTCCTTGTGTTGACATTAAAAGTACGGTTTTTATTCTGACCAGAATTACGGACCTTTGGAGTCCAATCGTGAATCTTAGTTTTTTTCAGAGCTATTTACACTATTGCTATTATTGTTAGTACTATTATATGACTTATTTTTTGTAATCACAAGGGTCTTGATAACAACTATAGTTTGCAAAAATTTGTGATAAAGAAGGATAATTCGTTTCAACGCAATCTTGGCAGTTTTGAAAAGAAAATACAACAAAACTCAAATATTTAATTCCAGGAGAATTCTCTTGAAGGAAATCCAAATCGAATGAACTTCTTAACTCAAACAGATCAGCTCGTATTTTAGTAAGAAATTGCTTCACCTCAATTTAATCGGAGTCCATGTCAGGCTTGGAATCATTGATCTGTCTGAATATTTTAGCGACAATAAATTCATTGTCTAAAAATTCCTCCTTTAATATTTATTAATTATCATCATTGATAGTTAAGTGTTGCGTTATTTGCAAGGCGTACCCGGTTAAATATCTTCGCAGATACTGTAGCTTCACAGCTTTCGACTTAACATTAGCCACACAATTTTCAAACTGCGAAAGAAAAGTTTTGAAAGCAAATTTATCCTTATCGCAGTCCTAGCCGCTGAAAATGCAGGACTTCAACTTGGGGATAAATGGGAAGGACTGTGGGTTATTTGTATTCTCATCATCGCTAGCCGTGATAGGAGAAGAATTCTTCGGAAAATTAGGCTCTAATTTATCTAGTTTCCGCTTAACCTCAGCGCAGAACTTTATTTCAATGTGTGTTTCCGTTTAGCACTCCTCCTCATCAACTTCATTAGCATGGTATATATCTGCTATCTCCCCGTTGATTTCATCCACCGTAGCTAACCATTGAGAAATATCACCCCTTATTGAATTAAAGTAATCCCAACTACCTTTTTTTGTTTTTTCAGAACATCAATAGTAGTAACTATATTGCGCTTAAATGACTTTTGGCTAGATTTCTGGTTAAACCCAAAATAGTGGACATTTTGAAAGGTGTATATACCGTCTGATTTTAACTACAAAATTCCCCAAACTCTGCAAAAAATATCCAGAAAAGAAAAGAGAACCACTAAAACAACTGTTCACTTAAAGGAAAGAAATGATGTATATCCTAAACAAATTCTTCCACTTAAGGTACACACCGAGCACTAAAGAAAACAAATATGTTGTACTTAGTAGCGCACACAATATTTTGAGAAAAATTATGGGAAATTTGTCCCGATTTTCCCACATCGAAGGGCTGAGGTTAAAAAATTGTGACAAAACGCGAATAAAAACAGCAAGATTAGACCGGACAAACTATCTCTTTTAGGCGCGGACGAATAAAGGAAAACTCCTGCTTGGTGTACAACAATAAAAGAAGAAAGTGTTTATTTACATATACAGAAAAAAGGGTAAAGAGATAGACAATTAGGAGAGAAAGAAAGAAAGAAGAAAAAGTTCTTTAAGGGAAGAGGAAATGTTCATAACAGAAAAAAGGCTTGCTCAAAACTTTTCTCCGAGCGCCTAAAAGTTCTTTAAGCGAGTAGAATTTTGTTAATGGTTAGAAACACTCACAATTTTCTTCACAGTTCTCGTAGAGTAGGAAAATGTTGGTAGATATATGTTATGGTCTGGTTCCTTGTACCACAGTGATAGTCCAAGGTAGAACCGATAAAGAAGAACTCGAACACAGGTATGGAATAACACAGATATATTACAAACAGGAATATATACAGAGAAGTAGAAGTGTTAGCATGAACAATCAGGTTTAGTAGAGAGAACAATGTAGTTTCAACCAGTATCACTATTCCAATGTCTTGCAGTAATTGTCTGAACGCGACTCTGTTTCGGACTGCCTCTGACTCGACTCTTGACTCGACTTGAACTACTGACAATATTTATTTATACAAAAAAGTATAAAATGTGGCACAAGGCTTAAAAGGGGGTGGGGGAAGGACGGTCTTCTTCTGTCTTAAACTAAACTTAACTAGTCCCAGACACGGACCCAAACATACCAACAATATTCCAATCACCAAAACAACACATTCACTCATACCTTTCTTACCACGTCCACCATAATACCTCAAATTCTCTATGAAATCCTAACTAGTCCCCCTATGTACAAATATTGTTCGTGGGGGAGGGGCATAAAACAACAATTTTTTAAAAAGATCCCCAAGTGAGTCTGTACAAAATGACTTAATTATATACAAGAAAATAAACAAAACTTGAGTTAGTAATAACCCCCCCCCCCCCACAAACCATAAATGTGGCAGAAACATCAGTTAACTGGACGAAATCAATGCAGGACTATGAAAAATAAGGAACACATTCATTCCTCCAAGCATTCACACAGGCACACACACATTCATACACAACAACAAATACGAAAAATCACACATACGAAACGAAAGGCGCCCCGCATCCACCAGAGAACTGACATCACTGACCATCACTGAGGGAGGGGATGGGGAATTAAACAAAAGAAAAAATAGGGACAGAAATAAAAGGGACCAATGAGCAAGCATACCCTAGCTAAGTTAACCTGAAAAAAGAGAAACTAAAGATCCCAAATCAAAAAACTAAACTAACCTAATATCGGGGTGGGTTGCCTCTGTTCAACCCTATTAGGACAAAATTCTGTACCTAACCGACATCCAAATGCCACTCTAGGTCAGCCCCTTTCACTCAACACATTCGCGCAAGATTCACCCACCTTTTTCCAAATTCTGATGAGGGGAGCCGCCGCCTTTCCGTCCTAATCTTGACCGTAAGCTGATGCTTAAAGTACAAGATCAGTTGGGAAGAGGTGAACTTCTCGCGATCATAGAATTCCTTCTGACGCATCGTCCAAATCACGACTCTCATAACCCCTAGTAAGCAACAGAACACATAGTGCTCTTCCTTTGTCAATTGCGGCACCACATTGCTACAGACAGAACTGGCTTCCAGGACAAAAAACTTTCCCTGCAGCATGCGAACCATGAGGCATTCAACAAACCCGCACAACGGCACTACCGTCCTGCACTGAAAAAAGGCGTGACCAATGGTCTCGACCTTCCCAGTACAGCGACAACAATTTGGATATTTCTCCAAGCCTGCTGAACAAAGTTTCTTGCCGACCCAGAGGGCCCCACGAATCATCAGCCAGGTGAGTGATGCCTCATCGTTATTGAGACATTTCAACCTAGGCGCCCAAGGCCATATCGAGCGAGCCTCCTGCTTCGTAAGACCGAGCTCGCCAATCAGCTCATCTTGAACGGCCCCCTAACTAACAATCGATACAATGCCTTACGAGACAACGCCTGGGCGTCGGAGAGGCCATCCGACGTCCGCAAGAGGAGTTTCAAAGCACGACGACATTCGCGGTAGAAGGAACACTCGGCACGCGGAATACGGCCGGCCCCCTCCTCGCACGAGTGCACACTTCTCAGGGATGGGACATTTTTTCGGACGTCTTCTTTCCAAAAGGTGCCCACCTCATCCGAACCGCGACACATTCGGTCTAGAAAGGTAATGCGAAGCATATATTGACGAATCTCAATGCTAGGCATACCCAGACCGCCCTCAGAGGGATGAAGGCAACAGATCTCGCGAGATACCATATGGGCCTTGCCTCTCCACAAGAAAGAGAACAAGGTCCGGACTAATGACATTAGTCGGGCATACGGGAGTAGAAGCACAGAGAGTCGGTACAGGAGGATCGGATAGATGTGTGAAACACACTTCCGCCCTTCCCTTCAGGGAAAGTCTCCTCCGAGACCACAGATTACCCGCGTTCTCGGCCTTCTCTTGTACCTCCGACCAATTCATTTCCAACTGGAGATCAGGACCGAACCAGACGCCGTGTATCTTGATCGGCCCATCCGTCCAGAGGAAAGGCCCGGGAAGAGAAACTCCCTTCCACGCACCCAACCCCAAGCCCACAGACTTATCGCGGTTGATCTTGGCCCCTGTCACCATCTTATACCCACTGATCTCTTTGCTGACTTCGTCAATCTCGGCTCTCCTCGACACAAGAACCGAAACGTCGTCAGCATAGGCAGAATACCTGGCTGAGGTGGAAGCCCCAGGCAGGGAAATTCCGTGCAGGACCTGATTCGCCTTTAACTTGCGAAGGAAAGGTTCCAACGCAAGAACGTAAAGCAGAGGCGAGAGCGGACAACCTTGACGAATGGAGCGAGACAATACGAAAGGCTTCGATCTTACCCCATTCACTTCCACCAGCGCACCGGTGGTCGCATACAAAAGTCGGATCCAGGAGCGAAAGTCGGCTCCGAAACCGGCCGCCGAAAGGACAGCCTCCAGAAATCGATGGTCAACCCTATCGAAGGCCTTGGATTAATCAGCACGGCTTCACTGTCGACTTGTTCTAAGATCAAGTGTACCATATGAAGGTTATCCTGAATAGTCCTACCCTTCACAGCACAAGTCTGTTCAGGGCCAATCAGACTAGACAGGACAAGCTGCAAACGGTTGGCTAAGATCTTCGCCAAAATCTTTAAGTCAGTATTTAACATCGTTAAAGGGCGAAAGTTCCCTAACCCATCCCCACCGTCCTTACGCAGCAACTTGATGACACCTCTGGTGAAGCGTTGAGGTAAAGACCCCTGCCTCATCCAGTGGTTGAAAATCAGTTCCAGCAAAGGAACAAAAACGTGCGACAAGCTCAAGTAAACTTCATAGGGAAGACCATCTAATCCCGGAGACTTATCCAGGCCAACCTGCTTCAGCGCTTCCCAGATTTCCGACTCTGTAATGGGACCCTCGCACCTAGCCGCTTCAGTTGCCCTGAGGCAGGGAAAGTCAGCTAAATAGGCGTCGAACTGAGCAGAGCTCAGACCGGGATCCCTGGTGAAAAGATCCTGAAAGTAATCCCGAAACACCTCACATATGCCCGCGTTTGTAGTCACGGTCCGCTTATCAGGCAACGTGACGCACGCTATATGTCGCCTAGACGCGTTTCGATTCTCCTCTGCACGCAGTTCAGCGGCCATATTCGTTGCCTCAGAAGACATTCTTTTTAACCTAGCCCTAACTACCAGAGCTTGATCCTTCTTGATAAGCAAGGAGGACAACTCTGCCTTAGTTAAAGCTATTTCCCCACTAACATGGGATTTCACAGCCCGATCAACTTTATCTTCTAAAGCTGTTTGCGCCGCTAATCTATCTAGATTGAGTCGACGACTAAAATCGGCAGCAAACGTTCGAATTTTAGATTTTAAATTGCCCCACCAGGCATTTCCCACAACCGCTCCCGTCAATTCCCTTTGTATCATTAGTAACAGCTGGTCCCGGAAACACTGCTCACCAAAAAGGGAACAGTTCAATTTCCAGTAATCAGCCAATCTAACCTTAGGCTTATCTAAGTTCATACGGACCCGGTCAAGCCTATGATCCGTATAAACTATATAATGGAAACTTGGACACCCTAAGAGCCCTACACCGACTCTCCTAACTAAGACTCGGTCCAGGTAGCTCGCAAGCGGCCCAGGAGCCGAGTTGCCACTAGTTGCCCAAGTCCATGCTACCTCCCGAGGGTGTTCATTCCGGAACTTATCGACAAGATCAAACCCATCGATAAAGTCCCGAAATGGTTTCACGTCCGGGTTGTTAGTACCTTCTTTGTGCCCTATACGATCTATATCGGGGTCAAGGACGGCATTCCAATCCCCCGCTAAAACTACCCGATGAGACGTCATCAAGAACGGCGCGATCTGCCGAAACAAAGCAGGCCGCTCGTAATGGGTATTGGGCGCATAAACCCCAATGAGACGAAGAACCTTATCCTTTATGGTAACATCCAGCACGCAAAGCCTGCCCGCCGGATCCGCGAAGACATGGGTACATGCAGCCTTCAAAGACCTGCTCACTAGCCAAGAGACACCCCTCGAACGACCATCAAAACAGGCTGAATAAAGGGCGAACCCCTTAGACAGTATGTCTTCACGATCATGAGAAGTAAAACGGGTCTCTTGTACACAACATAGGCGCTGAAGGTCACGAATGAGCCTCGCCCTGCGAGACTCGGACCTCAGGCCCCGGACATTCAAAGTAGCTAACCAGAGAGCCACTGTGAAGCCGATTAGGGTTGTCCTTCAGGATAGAATATGGCTGGGGTGAGGACACCGACAGCTCGTCCCATGGATCCAGACGCCATCTCACTTTCGACAGTATCAAGCCGCCGATGTCCGAAGGGTAGGTTAATTTAAGGGCCCTATAAAGGGATGGGTGAACGAAAACTGGGACCCTCCCTTTAAATTTTGCTTCTGTTCATCTGATTCAGGGTCAAGAAGATAGGCAGCTGGGGGCACCATTTTTAGCGACGACTGGGCCTCCTCTATCATGCCACGAATCTCCCGCGTACCCGGGCCAGTTCTTATGACAGTTATGATTTTTCCACATTTACACTTGCTAACCAGAGAGCCATAGTGAAAACCGATTAGTGTTGAAGCACTGGTGTGAATATGGCCGGAGTAAGGATACCGACAGCCTCTCCCATAGACCCATGGCCCATCTCAGTCTTGATGGTACCGTCTTGAGAGATTCCGCCGATATCCCAGGGAAATGTCAGTTTTAGGGCCCTATACAGGGAGGGGTGAACTAAAACGGGATCCCCCTCCTGCACAAAATTGTTTCAAATGATTTAAATGTCGATTTTCGATAATAGCAATCGACAAGGACATCTTATAAGACTTGATGGCCTCGTCAATCATTGCCCAAATCTGTTTCACACCAGTTCCCGTTCTGATTGCAGTTAGTACCCTTTGGGCAAGCGGAAAGTTTTGCGGCACTTCGACATCCATATCTGCATATTGCCTTATCGATAGCAAATACTTTAAGTCTTATGGGATTACCATACTCGCGTGCTCTTTCAGCCTGAGCAGGGAAATGTGGCAGACATCTTCCCCCGTGTTGAAGATGTTTTTCTGCAATTTCTTCTTTCTATCTTTGCGCTCCTGTGTAGGGCTTCTTTGCCGTTTGGAAGCAGGAAGAGGACTTTCTACTTTTTTAAAGGGGGAAGGACCGGGAGTATGCAGAGAGGTGTAGGGGGATCTTTGTTTAACAGGGGAAGAGCTGGGAGTATGAAGCGGGTGTAGAAAGTTCTATGTTTATAAGGGCTGGGATCTCTGCTAGGAGGATGAGATTTGGACGGTGTTGGCAGAGGGGAAGTTTTCTTCTTGGGTGAAGGTGTGGACCCGGTAGAGGACGTGGAAGGAATAGAATTAGGTGGTTGAGTCCGTTTTTGTTTGCTTTTTTAGCTCCTTTATTTTCTCCGATTTCTCGTACCCAGGATTATATTTTCTTTGTTGTTCTTGGAAAGATTGTTGAGAGGCCGGGTCATCGCTCTTAACGTCGCCAGAGGGAGTGGGGCTGTGTGTGCCTTTCGTCCTCGGGACTTCAGGGGACTGAGGACTTACTGTCTGGCGCTTCCCTCTGGTCTTACCAGCTACCAACCATCCCCCTTTCTCCGCAACTGCACTAGCGCCAGGCGAAGGCTCTTTGGAGAATGTGGATTTAGCTGTTTCGCTAAGGAGGTATTTGAAATTTGGGATGAATGTGTGTCATATTTCCAGTTTTATGAAATGTCAATCCTCAGGTTATGAATTGTTTGCACGTCGTTGCAGAAGTTTTGATTTATAAAATTTGTATATTCAGACTGAATTTATTTAAGAAATATGCAGTGAAACTATCTGTAATTTTATTCTTAATTTCTTTGTTATGTACCTAACAAGCTAGTACGATTTTAACAGTTGTTCTTATTTTTTTTAAATATAGGAGTCCAAATATGGTATTTGTCCTAATTCATAATAGACAAAAAAATGTCTGTCGAGCACATGTGTAAAAATAAAAATAAATCTGCCAAAATTAAAAGGTTTGAGATATTTTGATGAAATAAAAACTGCTAAGTTTCTTTAATCATGTAGATTAAGAAGATGCAATCAGATAACACCTAGTACCTGTTTGAAATTTTCATCTGTGATAGCTAATTATTGATTATTTATTAAACAATTCAAAGGCTTCAGAAAGAGAAGGGAGTGAATTCATTACAGAATTGTTAACAAAAAAAGAAATACAAGAGTTGCTTCCCTTCGTAAACAAAAACTGATTCGCACCATATAAGGGACAGAATCGTTCATATATCTGCAAAGATTTCTTCTGGTCATGTACTTTTTGTTTTAAGATTAAAAAATAAACATTCACCATTGATAGTAAGAATTTCTGGGTCCTTTTTTTTTTGTCTGTCTTTACTCACTCAGTCGTCGATAATGAAAAAATTGCCTGCACCCAAACCACTCAAATTCGATTAGGTAAAGTTAGGGTTAGGGTTAGGGGTTGGGGTTGGGGTTAGGGTTAGGGTTAGGGTTTAGAGTTAGGGTTGGGGTTGGGGTTAGGGTTAGGGAACCGCTGTTTGGGTCTTCTCCTTGCCCCTAACTACGAGACGCCATTCCCCCTCATGCTTCTCCTTATCAACACTTGTGGAAGGCGTCGGATTAGGGGGTAATGAGGGAACGGACCCAACCGAGGGATTTTCCTCACCGGTCCGCCTCGCGGATTTAACCTTGTCGGCCAAGGGTGGATTTTGGTCGCCTGCGACCGGAACTCCAGGGGCCTTCTTCCCTGAGCAGAAGGAGGAAAGGTGACCAGTCTCTCCACACCTCCAGCAAGTTGGTTTCCTACCCGTCACTATGACCGGCATTTTCCGGTCGCCAAACACCAAACAGTTGGGGACGGACTTGAAGGCCTTTTGATCGAGCATAATATCAAAAGTCCATCCCCCGTTTAAATTGTCGGAGAGAGCCCCTAAAATTTGGCCGAACTGCATAAAAAATGCAGCCAGGTGCTCTCCCGAAATTTGAGGAGGAACCTCAAAAACGGCCACCCTGGTCCTTCTCCGACCCTCGTATTCAGTTCTAAGGATCAAGTCCTTAGTAATTAATTCCTTTTTCGCCATTGCCAGGCAATCTTCTGGCGTGGGCAGCAGAATGTCCCACATGAAGAACTCGGTTCCCTTAATAACTCTTTGAGGTTTTATCCCCAGGGACAAAAGTGATTTAATCACTATGTATTTCGTGGAGCGACAAATCTTGCGTGTTTTCTTGTCGACCACGAAAACGGACACCATTCTCTTTGCGAACACATCGAGTTCTTGGACATTTTCGACTAGCCCATCTTTATTTACAAGATGGGCGTAACCTTTCGCCTTATCCAAGAAATCCGCCATGTTCAATATGCAACTTGGGGGGACTTCCAGCATGAGGGCAATTCCTCGGCGGTCTTAGATTGTGCCTCCTTCGGCACCTCGTCATTTTTAGTAGCTTCTCCTTTCTTGGAGCTACTAGCACGATCTACTTTTGGACTTGCATTAGCCCGCTTTTTTGCGGATTTATCCGGCGGGTCGGCTTTAGCCGCCGACCCGAAAAGGTCTTTTTTTACATTCGACCGACTAGCCTCGTCGGCCATTTTTAAATTAGCGTGGAGACTTCCAACCGCGGGTCCAAATTTTGGGGAAAGGAGTTGGGAGAACAAACAAAAAAAAAAAGGAAAATTAAACAAATAAAGCAAAACCTGGATACACCAGAAAATAAAAAGCAAAGACAATATACTTTTAAAAAATAAATGAACTAGAAAAACTAAAAGAACAATAAAAGACAAACTAGATCAATCAAAAAAGAAATAAATAAAAATGGCGTCCAAAGGCTGCCGAAAAAATAAAAGAAAAAGCAAAAACTCCTCTCTTTTTTTTTCAAAAATTTAATAAAAGAAGAAAAAAGAAAAGAAAAGAAAAAGTCTGGTTTGCAACCAGAAAAAAAAATAATGGTTTGCGGCCGAAGCCGCTAAAGAAAATAAATTAAAATCAAAAGAAAACAAACTAGTCAAACCAAAAAAAAAAAAAAAAGTGAAAGCGACCGAAGTCGCTAAAAAAAAGAAGGAGGGTATAAAATAAAAAGGAAATAAAAAACAAAGCTTTCTTTTTCTTTTTTTTTCCTGTGATAATCTTTTTAAAAGAAATAAGCAAAAATAAAAAAAGCAGTCGTCCGGTAAGACTTTGTCTAACCGGACTAAAAAAAAATAAAAAATGTGGGCCGAAGCCAAAAAAAAAAAAAAAAAAAAAAAATTAAAACTAACAAAAGAAATGGAAAAAAAAATAAAAAGAATAAAACTTAAACAAAAACCTAACTGAAAAGACTTGGTGTGTCAATAAAGTTCGTCACTCAAAAAACATCACGGGCCAAAACAAGCTCGTCACACTGGAACACAAGAGAATATATTAAAACGAGTTCGTCGCGACCGGTCAGAAAAAAGTCTGAACAAGACTTGGACTACTGACTCCTTACCTACTCCTGAGGCGCAGTATTTATTAAGTATCGAACAGTCCATTATTATTATTATGGGTAAGATCCCATAACACCCCCTTCCGAAGCTTTTGCGTAGCAGGGTTTTTTTTAATATCTTTTTTTCTTCGGATCTATTTCCAAAGGTTCAGTGAATTTTCTTTTTCTTGGCGATTTTCTTGGTTCTGGCATTGTTTGCGGTCTTTTTATATCGAATGTGTCGAAAATCGTGTCCAATACCTCTTCTTGAGGTGGACCGTTAGCATCCTGTAACGGTCTCTTCCTTATTTGATTTACGTGTCTTCTGTGTGAGAACTTTTTCCTTGTACTATGTACATCATATTACCAATTATTTTCTCAATTATGCCTTGCTCCGAGTAAGAGGGATTATTTTTATATGCCTTAAAAAAAACTTTTTCTCTTGGGAGGAATTTTCTTTTTGGTGCGTAGGACTGTGTTACTTGTTTTGTTTTACTTGGTAGTAATTTATCGAACGCTGATCTGATTTTCCTAGCAAACATGACTTCTGCTGGTGATAATATTGATGGTGTAGCATTATTTGGTGTTATTCTATATACCTGTAGGAATTGCTGTAATGCTTTCTCCGTAGGCACATCGTACGCTTTTCGTAACGCTCTTTTGAGTGTATCCACGAATCTCTCCGCTTGTCCATTTGATCTTGGGTGGTAAGGCGGGGATTTTGTTTTACTTGATAAATTTCGCAAAACTCTTGGAATTCTGCTGACGTGAATTGCGTTCCATTATCTGTTACTAAGCAGTCCACTAGACCAAACAGAGTGAATAGCTCGTGGAGGAAATTTATGGTCGTTTCTGTAGTAGAATTTTTGCAACGAAACACCTCCGTTCATTTACTGTAGCTATCAATTATGATTAAATAGTAGAATCCATCAATTGGTCCTGCATAATCTGCGTGTATTCTTGACCATGGACGATCAGTCTCTGGCCAATGCTTATGTATGATTGGCGGTGCTTTGGCTGCTAAATTACAACCCTTGCACATTTCCACCATTTGAGTAATATCCTGGTCCATATTCTTCTAACATACATAGCTTCACATTAGCGACTTCATTATATTTTTACCCGGGTGACCCCTGTGGAAATCCTTTAGGATCCACTTTTGTAATGTTTTGGGAATTACGACCCTTTCGTTTTAAAGTAGCACATTATCGCATAGAGAAAAGCTGTCCGAAATTTGCTCATTTTTTCTGCTATTTTTGCTTTTGTTTCATTAATAAATTCGTCATTTTTGGCTTCATTTTTTATGTCTTGCAATGTGACTGGGAGGTTTCTGACTGTACAACATAGTACTGTCCTTATGTCTTCTTCCTTTCTTAGAGCTGCGATTACCGTATCTTCCAATGGCTCTGTCTTTGTTGGTATAAGTCTCGACAGGCCATCCGCGTGTCCGATTCTTTTTGTTGATAAATATTCCAATCTGAAATTGTAGTTCAGAAGAATCGTTCCCCATCTAAGTAGCCTGTTTTCAGTGTAAACCGGTAGACCGTTTTTGCAACAAAATTTTTTATTAACGGTTTGTGATCCGTCTGCAGAGTAAAATGTCTACCATAGACGTACCTATGGAATCTTGTTACTGCGAAGATGATTGCTACAGCTTCCTTCTCTATTTGTGAATAATTTTTCTCTGCTGGTAGTAGGGTTCGAGAAGCATGTGCGATAGGTTTTATTGTCCCATCTGGCATTTTATGCAATATACACGCTCCGACTCCGCAGGCGCTCGCGTCACTTGCTACAATAATTTCTAGTTTAGGATCATAGTGTGCCAAAAATAAATCCGATGTTAATGTCTTGATTATTCTTTCAAACGTTTCCTGGCATTGATCTGTCCACTGTCAAACTTTTTCTTTCTTTAGCAGTTCGTTCAGTGGTGCGCGAAGTTTATGCATTTGAGGTATGAATTCCTGGTAGTAATTCACTAATCCAAGAAAACTTTGTAGTTCTGTTATATTCTTAGGAACTGGCATTTTTTTTTGATTGATGTAGACCTTTCAGGGTCTGGTCGTCTACCTTCTTGATCTATGATATGGCCAAGGTATTTAATTTCCTTCATGAAAAAATCACACTTATTTTCTTTTACTTTGAATCCATAGCTTTGAATTCTCTTAAAAACTTCTTGTACATGTTGTCAGTGTTGTTCATGTTCATGATGACAGTCGTCTTCGAGTATAGAATCCAGAGGTTAGCAGTGAATATTTCGAAGACAGTAGGAAAGCGTTGTTCGGGTTAGCAGTGGATATTTTGGTAAAAGTAGCAGAGCGTAGTTCGTCCTTCTGTTTCTCTTCGCCTGACAAGCTGGAACTGGACATTCGGGTAGAGTGAACAAAATGGAGGCCTTTATACACGACGGATTGAATGTTCTACGTCTTCTGATTGGTTAACCTTCTATTGGTGGACTATAAAGTGAGTCAAGTCATTTGAGCTAACTCACTAGTACATACATATACAAAGACCCTCGTGTGCATTTTTGTGCTTTTGCGATTGACATGAGTTTCCATTGTGTTTAAAAAGATAAGCTCTTAAGTTTAAATTTTTGCATCCTTTTTTGATTTTCAGTTTTCCTCGTTCTGTTTTTGCATTTGTCTATTTTTTTTTCTCTTTGTTTTCCGTTTGAATTTTATTTTTGCTTTTTGAATTATTTTACCTTTTTCTTTCAGCCTTTTCGTTTTGTGAATTTTCCTTGTTTTTGTTGTCCATTCTTCTTCTTTTGTTTGAATTGTTTATTACCGTTTGAGTTTGTACGGTTGTTTTTGTTTATTTTGATTATTATTTTGACATATGTGAAAACAAAAAATATAAGTTAAAGGAAGGAACAAAGCTTAATTGTTCGGCGTGGTGGGCCGAAAAATCCCATCATGGCCGATAATAATAATGACGAAGGCAATACACCGCCTTCACAACCGGTGTCACCCTCAAAGACGGCCTGGGTTAAAAACAGGCCGCCACAAAAAGATGCAGCATTTTACGGCGAGCAAAGGAAAAAATATGAAGAATCATTTAAAGGCAATGAATTCCTCACGATTCAAGAAGCCTTGGATGCTGTCGACACTAGAACAATCTCACTTCTAACATCGGATGTAAAGACCCGCAAGTTGACCGGTGTCGGCAGAGAAGTGATGGAGGAGGGATTGAAGTCTCTAAAGATTTATCCCAAAATGTTGGCGCGAAGGACGAATGCCCTGTGGGATATCCTCCTAGCTACAGAGGAGCAGGCAAAGGCATTGGCTGGAAGTCTGCTCACAACAAAGAACCTGCGTATGCAAACGGAATACATGGGAACTCGCAGGACCAAGGTGACGATTCACGGCGTCCCAGCAGATATTGGCTAAGACAGGATAGGGGCCTTTTTCGTACAATATGGCGAAGTGAACGAAGTGAAGGCCCTCGTCAGTAAAAATGGAATTCTAACTGGGGACATAGAGGTCCAAATAACAGTCAACAGAGAAAACTTTCGGGAAATCCCAAACACCCTGGTGTGCCGAAAGAGGAGGATGCTGGTCGTGGTGGAGGGGAGGAAGCCATGCTGTTGGACGTGTGGTGCGTCAGGGTATATGTCCAAGGAGTGCCCTGGCAAAAATGTGAAACCAACACCCCCTCCTTCAGCAACAACAGCAGCAGTGAGTGCGAAACCAACACAAGAAAAACCTCCCGAAGAAGGCTGGAAAGAGGTGGATAGGGGACGGAAAAATACTACCGTTCCAGCTCCGCAAGAATCGTCCCCTAAGGAACAGCCTGAAAAGAGGCAAAAGGAAGTACAGCCTTCAAAGGGGCAACAGAAACAACAGCAGCAAAAACAGCAGCAAAAACAACAGCAAAAAAATCCGGCAAAAAGCCCGGAAAAACAAAACGTTGCCATGGAGGTGGAGGAAGTGCCTCCCAAAAGGACCGCTTCCTTGAAAAGGAACCGCGAGGAAGATGAGGAGGAAGAAGAGGAACAGGTGAAGCAAATTCACAAGCTAATAGGACAGATTAGTGAAGAGAGGGGTAGGGAAAAAAACAGATGTACATCCGTCCCCACTTCACCTGTTAAAAAAGGAAACACACATGCACCTTCCCTGTCTCGATTTCCACTCCCTCCTAACACCCCCACGCCTCCGCACACGCCTACTCCTATTGCATCAGACGCTCCAACTCCCCAACCATCCCTCTCTACTCCGACCCCTTCATCCACTCCCACCCCACCGGGAAGAAGAAGAAAAGGATCTTCGGTAAAATCGAAGATATTTGCAGAATAGAGAAAGAGGAGATTGTGAAAGACCTCTCCTCCCGCAAGAAAGCACTGTTAGGGCCTCTAATAAAGCTGTCTTCCGTAGACGGCAAGGAAGTAGAGGACCCTAGAAACTTTCCTGGTGCCCCTGGTGTGGTTGCACTTATCCGGGACACCGGTAAACATTTGAAAGTCTGGGATCATCTCTTTGAGGCCAGAGAGGCCTTCCCGGAAATAAGGATGGTTGAGATGGCCTCAAAGGATTTAAAGAAAATGCAAACGTTTTGTGCAGGGAAGGCCCCAGTACTTCTCCATCCAACACTATATAGGGCCCTAAAATTAAACTACCCCACGGACGTCGGCGGGATTGTCACAGAAGGACGAATGACGTCGGAGTTAGGAGTGGGGAGCCTGGGACAATCCGTCGGGGTCCTTTCACCCTCAGATTTCCGGCCCGTATGTGAGTAGGTTTTTTGCGCTTATTCTTCTCTTTTTTGCAGGCTTAGAAAATGGAAACCAAGTTAGCGACTCTGAATGTGAGGGGCTTAAGGGATCGGGGTAAGGCTGCCCGCCTGCACCGGGACCTTCTGTCCCTGGATGTGGATGTCGCCGCGATCGAAGAGACCCACTTTGTTTGCAGTGCCGATGCGTGTGTGCTGGAGGATGACTTTGTTGTCTATTCAGCATATGGGGACCGGTTTGCCAGATGAGTTTTTTGCTTGTCAGACGGACTCTTGATGCGAAGGTGGACCTTGTGCATACCGATGCCGAGGGCCGGTTGATCGTGGCCGATATTGCCGTGAAAAGTGGTTCGTTCCGAGTCGTTGAGGTTTATGCGCCCAATGACCAGGAGGAGCGGGTCTCGTTTTTTCGGCGGTTGGGGCCGTTCCTGGGTGATTCAACGCGCCTAGTTTTAATGGGGGACTGAATGCCATTCTGGACCCCAACTTAGACAGGGGGGGTGCTAGTGGGAGAAGGGACGATCGTAGCCTGGTTGATCTGATCGACGATTATGGTCTCGTAAATAGATACCGGGTCGATCATCCCGGGGGGAACATGTGGACGCGGGCTCTTAGTTGGCCTTCTGACAAGGTGGTTAGCTACCTTGACAGAATGTTAGTGAGAAGAGCCGACATAGATCTGCTAGATTGCCCTACGTTCCACTGGGTAGGCTACTCAGACCACAAACTTGTTTGTGCCCGTGTAGCGTTAGACCATAGGCCTAGAATGGCTGGGTACTGGAAGTTCAATCTGTCTTTACTGGACAGGCGGGACTTCCAGGAACAGCTAACTAGATTAGTGCAGCGGGAGCTAGTGGGGGCGGTTATCGGGAATAAGTGGTGGGAACGTCTTAAGTCTAGGATTAGGTCTTTCACCACTGATTTCAGCAAACGGCTCGATCTAGATAGAGCTGATAAGGTGAAGACACTTAAAGCTAGTTACACTCGGGCGGTGGCTGGGGGGGATCCCCTAGAGATAGCCTTAGCTAGGGTGGCCCTGGATCGTTTGAATAGCGAGCGGTACATGGGCCAGGTAATTAGACATAAGTTAAGTAAGATGTCTTCCGAAGCCGAACATGGGCGCAGATCTGCGCAGGGAAGAGATCCGTCGAGGTGGCGATCGTTTCATTCGTGAAGTCAATTCCCCGGAGGGGCATATTCTTCGGGCCACTGACGACATGTGCGAGGCGTTTCGGCGCCATTTCGAGAGCCGGTTTACCAAGGAGCCTGGTCTCCGTGAAGAGGAGTTTCGCAGCTATTTGGCTGACTTTCCTCGGCTTTCGCCGACTGAAGCGGCTAGCTGCGAGGGAGAGATTACGGAGGGCGAAGTCTACGTGGTTTTGAAGAAGGTCGGCAGAGGCAAGTCGCCCGGTCTGGATGGTTTGCCCTATGAATTGTACTTGAGGCTGTCGCACATCTTTGTTCCGATTTTGACAGCAGTGTTCAACAACTGGTTTCGGTCGGGGTCCATCCCCAACCGGATTACCAGGGGCGTGATCACCTGTTGAAAAAGGGCAAAGGTGGTGGGGGAAGCTAGATGATTACAGGCCCATAACTCTGGTAAACACAGAGTTAAAGATTATGGCCAAGATCCTGCAGGAGCGTTTGCAGTCAGTTGCCGAGTCTCTGTTGGGACCTGAGCAGACTTGTTCTGTGAGGGGCCGAACAATTCAGAGCAACCTGCATCTGATCCGCACGATCATAGAGGGTATAAAAGACGACGAAGAAGCCGCGCTGATCAATTTGGATCAGTCCAAAGCATTTGATAGGGTTGACCATCGCTACCTTGCTACTGTCCTGCAGGCCGCTGGATTCGCACCCAACTTCTGTCGCTGGATTAGCCTCCTGTATCGCTCCCCCAGTGCTGTGGAAGGTTGTCGGACGCGTTCGTGCTGTCTAGGTCGGTTCGTCAGGCTTGTCCGCTGTCGCCTCTCCTTTATGCTTTGGCGTTGGAGCCTCTCCTTCGCCGGCTGAAGGATGAGACCGGCAGTCCGGCCCTACGTGGAATCGCTGTCCCTGGAGGTTCTCGAGCCAGGGTTTCCGCGTACGCCGATGACGTATCTGCTTTCGTGTCGTCCCGCAGCATTGAGGCGGTACAGAAGGCGCTTGATCGGTACGAGGAGGTGACAGGGGCCAAGATAAACCGCGACAAGTCGTCCCGCTTGCGGTTAGGTGCCTGGAAGTGGGTCGCTCTTCCGGGCCGCTTCGGTTGGACGGACGGTCCTGTCCGCATTCTTGGAGTGTGGTTCGGGCCCGACCTCCAGCTGGAGAAGAATTGGTCTGAAGTACGTGCAAAGGTCGATTCTGCCGGTCAGACTTGGAATCGACGGCGGTTGTCCGTGAAGGACAGTGCGGAGGTGTGTGTTACATACATTTTCCCCCTGATTCTTTATCGATTGTCCGTACTTCCTCTCTGTAAAGACCGTAGGAAGGCGCTCGAGCGATCGCTATCCTCCATTTTATGGAGGGGACGCGTGAACAGGGTCAACAGACGAGTTTGCACTAAACGTCCGTGTCATGGGGGACTGGGAATGCCGCACCTTTTGAGTCACATCCGTGCCTCTAGGTTGGCTTTCCTACGCCGCGCATTGACTAGAGGAGATTCGATTCTGGAGGGGATTGTTAGGGACGCCTTCCCTAGCCTTACTATCAGTCCCTCCATCTCGCGGGTTGAGCGCCGTTGTAAACCCCGGGATGAATCGGATTTCCTTCGCAAGTGTCGGTTGGCCTTGAAGACCATTCCCCGGTCCAGTGACCTTTCTCGGCCTAGGAAGCTCTTCTATCGTGGATTAGTGGAGGGTCGCGCGAAGGATTCGCTACGAGATACGCTCGACTTGTCGGAGGAGGACTATCGCTCCTACTGGTCTTGGGCGCCAGCGGCGGATTACCTCAGTAACCCTGAGTTTCCGCTTACCTGGCGATTGGCTCGGAATCGGCTGCCTCTCAATGACAAGGCTTTCATATGGGGTTTGGCGGATTTGCCAGACTGTGAACGGTGTGGTCTTGGTTTAGAAGAAACGGCTTCGCACGCCTTCTACCATTGCCTCCGGGTCCGCCCCTTATGGTACCATGTCGGCGAGCTGACGGCTCGTCTCGCTCCCGAACAGCCTGTGTCCATTGATCGCGCATACGCGTGTGACAATGTGTCGCCCCCGTATTCCGGGGAGAAACGAATGGTGTTTCTGATGCTGATGGCCACAGCTCGAATGGTGATTTGGACGACGCGCATGGAGGAAGTCTTGCGGGGCAATCGTCTTTCTTATCAGCATCTAATCCAATTCTTTGAACCTCAGCTCAAGATGAAGATTAGGTCTGATAGAAAACGATTGCATTCGACAGTCTTTAGCGAAAGGTGGGTAAAAGAGACGAGCTTGGTTTGTGTGACCGGGGCTAGCCTTGATTTTCTTTTCTAGGTCAACCTATAGAACATAGGGGTGGCTTCCTGTGGAACTCTCCCCTTGGTTAGGTTAGACAAGCTTCAGTGTACCTAGTTAATGTGAGTAAGTGTTGTTCCTGGCCTGTATCCCGGCGGCTCTTTTGTTATGGTCCAAGTCGAGATTCCCAACCTCCCCAGTTTGTTTTAGTCCCCTTTTCATCTCGACTGGGTCAGCTTTATATTTTCCCATTCCCGCATAATATTTTATCCTCTTCTCCCACTCCCTTAGCGAGAGCGCTTCTTGATTCTGTCCCCTGGGCAGAATACAGCGGCCTCTCTGT
The DNA here is from genome assembly GCA_903632075.3 of Acanthosepion pharaonis. NCBI lineage: Eukaryota > Metazoa > Mollusca > Cephalopoda > Sepiida > Sepiidae > Acanthosepion > Acanthosepion pharaonis. The sequence continues at coordinate 525,667 of CAHIKZ030005526.1, read as the reverse complement.
TTTGAGGGTTGGACGGTCCCTACTAACATATGTTATTTTTAGTTTGCATGTTTTGTTCATTTTTAGTTATTGTTGGGTTCATCTCCCTCCCCTTTCACTGTATCATTCTTAGAATTTTATGTATATCATTATGTATCACCAAATTTTTATGGCGTGGGGCGCGTTTTGGTAGGTTCCCCTGGAGAGAATGTGGTATTTTGGTGGTTGGAGGATTGAACGGTGATGGATGAGTTCTTGTGGTGAATGAGTAAATTGTAATGTATGAATGGGTCGTGAATCTGATTAGCTAGGTATAGGATAGTTAGTTTGGACCAGCCTCTACCCCTCCTCTTCATCGGCCTTCTGCCACAATTCTGTAATTCAGGAATAAATATCCTAGTACATACATATACACAAAAAACTGCAACAGTTCAACGCTTTCGCTATTAATCAATACGTCATCCAGGTATGCAATTGTGTAGTCTAGTCCGGCGCGACCTTAATTCCAAATGGTAGTCTTTGGTATCTGTACAATCCTTTGTGTGTATTTATGCATAGATGTTTTGAACTTTCTTCATCGACTGGAATTTGCACTTAAATCAATTTTTGAAAAATATTTTCCGCCATTTAATTTAGTGAATACTTCTGGATTGGGTAGAGGATAGTGGTAGTCCTTTATTGCTGCGTTCAAACCTGTAGAAAAATCAGCACAAACTTTGAATTTCTCCTGATTTCTTTTTGACGCATACCGTCGGTGCGGCCCATTTGCTGTATTCTACTTTTTTCAATATGGCCGTATTTTCGAGTCTAGTTAATTCTTGGTCAATTTTTTCTATTGACGCAAACGGTACGCTCCTTTTTTTCTTGAAAACAGGTTGAACGTTTTCCTTTATTTCGATATTAGCTGCCATTTTCTTACATCTTCCGAGACCTGCTGAAAATACTTCGGGGAAACTCGTTTTTAGTTTTCCTTTTAATTTGTCTGCCTCGGTTGATAAGCTTTTTACGTTTTGGCAGTACGTACTAATAGGTAAATCCCACAATTAGAATTTTTGCATCCAGTCTGTTCCGAATAGATTTTCGGTATTTCTTAAGACGTACATTTTTAGTGTTTTCGTCATTCCATTAAATGTTCCGTTTGTAATTACTTCACCCTCGAATTTTATCTTTCTCCCCGTAACTGATCTAGCAATTTTATCCGTTTTTAACATGACAGGTTTGTTCAGTTTTCTCCATGTTTGTAGGTTTATGATAGTTAAGTCTGAGCCAGAATCCAGCTGTAACCTAACTTTTCTGTTTTGCATTTCAACTTGTACATATTTTCTCATATTAGTCTCATCTGCTTGATCAGTCCTCGTAATTCTTATTCTGCTTTTGCTTTCTTTTCTATACCAACAATGAGAACTTTTGTGGCCAATTTTTTTACATGATAGACAAGTTTTAAAACGATATGTACAGTCTTTAACCCAATGTCAAGACCCACAACGATAGCATGGACTGGGTGGTAGGTTTTTTTTATGTTGATTATAATTAGAAAATTTGTTTTACCTGTTCTTGAGGCGGGAAAATCGCTTCGGTTTGTTTGTGAGGAGGGCAAATTTGTTTGCCTTCGTACTTTGCGTACGTGTGCTATGCCAGCTTGTTCTATGTCTTTTGAGTCTTTCTTCACACTGATGCATCTCTGGTAGTCTTCGGCTAGTTTTTGAAGTGTCAGATCTTGTTCATTCTCCAATTTAGTAAGTATTCTGCGTCTCATTTCCGTGTCTTTGGTTGAAACCAGGCCTTGGACGTAAATTAAGCATTTGAAATTGTCCGCGCTGAGTTCCGATAATTTGAAGTCGTCACAATATTTGTTAACAATGGATGCGAAAGTTATATAATCTTCGCTGTCCTTTTTTATAAGGTTCAAGCATTTCCATCTTTTATGGAATAGTGAAGTATTATGGCTGAAAAGTTCCGTTAGCAGTTTTATGGATTCTTTGAACGTTAACTCGCTTGTTCTTCTGGGAAGGATATAATCTACGAATTTGGTATATTCGCCTGTGCCTAATTTTCTTAGTAATAGGCGTACTTTACGTGCGTCTGACCAATCTTTGCAGTCAAAATCATATAGATCTTCGTACCTTCGGAAGTAATTTGCAAAAGTTCCATCTTCGTCGGGTGCGTACTTGAAATCTTCGATATTACTCCAAATAGCGTCTTGTGAGAGAACTGTTTCGTTCTCGTATTTTTGCTCCTTATTTGTCATTGCACGTAACAATAATTCTTGCAATTCCAGATGTTTCAGTTCGTACCTTTGTTGCTGTTCAAATTGGATTTTGATAAGTTCCATAATGGTTGACTTAAAATATTCCATGTTAACGTATTTTTTATTTTTTTAATTTTTTGTGTAACCTGATATTCTGTAGCCTGTGCACGCAACAAAAAAAAAAACAAACTTTCCTTTGTTGTCAGTGAATTTTTTTCTTTTTTGAATTAGTTTCGTATTACCCTTTTAGGGTTTCCTCGTTGCCACTTGTTACGGTCCGGTTCCTTGTACCACAGTGATAGTCCAAGGTAGAACCAATAAAGAAGAACTCGAACACAGGTATGGAATAACACAGATATATAACAAAAGGGAATATATACAGATAAGTAGAAGTGTTAGTATGAACAATCAGGTTTAGTAGAAAGAACAATGTAGTCTCGACCACTATCACTATTCCAATGTCTTGCAGTAATTGTCTGAACGCGACTCTGTTTCGGACTGCATCTGACTCGACTCTTGACTCGACTTGAACTACTGACGATATTCAGTCACCCCCCCCCACCCACGAGGGCGTCATGTGGCACAAGGCCCTTTTAACGTGGGATCCCCGAGCCCATGAGCTCGGCCAAAAATATGCCCATTGAACCCGTATAAACGGGTTCAGGGTCGGTTTACCTCCCCGATAGAGAATCCGCCCTTCGGCGTAGCCTCTTTCGGGTTCCTCCCCGCCCGAAGGCAGAGAGTTCAACCGATCTGTCAGTTCAGAAGTAAACGACTGACGATATTCAGTCACACCCCACCACTGGGGCATCATGTGACACAAGGTCGGTTATTTATTGTGGGTTCTCCGATCCCGTGGCCTCGGCTCGAAAAATATGCCCAATGAACCCGTTTAAACGGGCTCAGGGCCTGTTTAGCTCCCCGAACGAGACTCCGCCCCTCGGCGTAGCCTCGTTCGGGTTCCTCCCCGCCAGAAGTGAACGACAGACTCCTTGCCTACTCCTGAGGCGCAGTATTTATTAAGTATGTAATAGTCCATTATTATTATTATGGGTAAGATCCCATAACAATATAGGAATTTTGCAGTTGAGTGAGTTCGCAGGTCGACGACAAAAACCTTGTAGGTGAAAGGAGGCAGCTTTCAACTGGTCTTTAATAGTGAGCCGACGTTCGTTCTTGACAGCCCTTTAATAGGCAGTTCTTCTTTGGTTGCAAGTGGTTCCGAAGTTGACTGGTGCGCTCTATAGCCGACCTCACAGACGGTGGGCCGAATTCTCACTGAAAGTAATTAAAAAACGTTGGAGTGAACAAGCTGTGAGGTTTCCCCCAGACTTCATGACACCATTGGAAAGAATAATGGTGGAGGAATTCCTTTTTATATTTTCCATCTCTCTCGTTAGTCTGAAAATATATTCTTATCTCTGATAAGAATCAAGGCTTTGGAAGCCGGTTTTGAAAGTAATGAGAAATGTTGGAGTGAGGATAGGAAAAATAGGCTAGTAAAATATTGCATTCGTGCTTCTCAAATTAAATTCCAATAATTCATTTTTATGAGATGGAAACGGAATCCTTTCTAACAAAAACAAAACAATTCAAACGCTTATGTATATAAATACCATTTAGTAGCAAAATTAATAATGGAAGAAATAGAATTTTCATCGCTATTTTCAAAAAAATAACTCGAGTAAAAATCAAACAATTCACAAACAGGTTTTGGGTTTTGTTTATAAACAAAGGTTTTACTTTTTCCGCATATAAATCAGAAAATACTAGCATTTTAATTAAAGCATCATAAAAAATACAGAGAAAGAAGATAAAAGAAAAAATGGGTTTGAAAGCAAATATTTTTGTCTTGGTGAAGAAAATGTATATGTTTATAAAAAATTCTATTTAAAAAATCATACACTGACCAAGGAAATTCAAGGTATGTAGCTTGAAGTAGCTGTATATTTTCCACTGGAATCAATGGTCAGAATGCATTAAAAAAACAATTTCGAATATTAACATTTCAAGGAAGTCAATCTCATTTCACGTAGAATATTCTTGCAACACAATGTTCCAACCATATACACTCAATTTGGTTTTGTTTTTTACTATGGTAAGCTTAGTGAATTTCAAAGAATTTCAAACTGCTATCAGAACCTTGCGAAATTAACGGATTCTTCTTCCTCGGGCAACAAAGCACGACAAATAATTCTAGCTTTGGAAGCGAGTATCTCTCCGTAAGAATCTCCTGGTTGATGTTTCAGGGCGTTCCCTTGACGTGATGTCTAAAGCAAAGATGCGACTATCTTTTGCCTTATCTCATTTGACAAGAAACAAAGATATAAGATAATATCATCAGATGAGGGAAATATATGTCGGGTGATCGAGCAACATCAATCTTACTAGTTGGGAATGGTTGGTTGCCGAGAAAATAGAAATATTTGCTTTTAATTGGATTTAAACACTGACTACTGATTTTGGTTAATAATGTGCAAGTAGACTTAACTCACCTCAGTCCATAGTAAGATGGCGAGTGGAATCAATTTAAATATCGACTGAATGACGTGTAAGCCAAACTGACATATAAAAAATTTCTTTATTCACTTTCGAAATAGGAATGTCGCACGGACGGCATGAATGCTTATTTGCAATGGAGAGGAGATCAACTTTCACTCGAGAGGTTTTATGCTTAAAAAGCTACATTTAACGAGATTTAAATTAGAAAAATGTTATTTCGTTAGGTTGGAATCCCGAGCGCACAAAGGTGTCGAGAGTTTAACAATAGGAAACTGATTTTATTAAGTTTTGCCGCCAGCTTTTTCGAATGAAGACCACGTCGCTGATTTGTTTGCTTTTCACGTGATTCAAAGCTGCTTATTGCTGTTTATTCGGTTGGAAAATCGGTGACATGAATACCTATCTTAGGTGGATCCGTGAGCCATCTGAGATCGGAATTCATACAACCGATTCAAGTATCTTTCTTTATCTTTCAGAAAGAAAGATAAACAAATAATTCAATGGATTGAATAACAACAAAGGAAAACAAAACCGAAACAGCAGCAGCAAATTCTTTGTAATATCATCAAAAACGAAAACAAGATGAAAAATAGTAAGTCAGTGAATGCAATAATCTGGTTCTAAAACGAATGTAAAAAACATTTTAATAGTTCCAATTAATGGAAACTGTGTCAATGAATTTGGGTCGTCTTTGCAAATAAGTGATAAACGTTTCTGAAATAAGAAATATTTTTGGATTTTAGACAAATCAGCTTTTCGAAAAATGATCTGTTGATCTGACAGAAAACAGAAAAACTGGACATCTGATTTCGTGCCAAATAAAATCGCAGAGCATTTTTTCTCTAATGAGTTTGATCAACGAGAAAGAATGTATATATATATATATATATATATATATATATATATATATATATATATATATATATGTGTGTGTGTGTGTGTGTGTGTGTGTGTGTATGTGTGTGTGTGTGTGTGTCCGAGTGTATGTTTCTGTGTATGTATATATCTATGTATAAAATTGCATCTAAAATTCAATGAATTTAATTATAAAAATAATTGTCAGCATGAAATCAATGAAAGCAAAATAAATATTTAAAAAATCTGTTTTATTAGAGACATCAGGTATTTAAAGAAAAGGTTTCTTTTTTAAATCAGTTTTTGAAATATTAAAAACCAGTCTAGTATATTTAAACATACATTATATGTAGAGTTTTTAAAAACTGAGTATATAAAAAAACAGATATTAAAAAAATCAGAAAGTAAAAAAAGTATGATAAAATATTAAAAAAGGAAGTGAAGACAACAATGACAGATGGGAAACAGCGATTAAGTAAGCTAACGAACTTGTGTAAATGGATGGCAGAACATGGTGTGGGAAGGATTGAGAAAAAAACAAACAAACAATGCTAAGAGCTATAAATAACAGGAATTTGTAGAGAGCCATAAATGCCCAAATTCTGAAGAAACACTGTGCATAGAAGAAGTGAAAAACACACAAAAAGCGTCCAGCAAAATCAGAGAAAAAACAAAATGCAGTAAAAATACAAAAATGTGTTAGTATGTTATCAGTGATCCCAGTAATGTTGGGATCACTTAGATACACAAAAATGTAGTTAGAAAGCTTTCTAGAATCTTTAATTGAAAGCCGCTTATATGCATTTACGAAGCTTATTTAGTCTGACAAAAAGCCTGAAATATAGAGCACCTAAAGAAAACTACATGTATAAAATGTCAGAGAGCAGCAAAATGATAAATTTAAAGAAGGTTTTTGATGGGAGCAATTTCGGAATATTTCAAGAAGAAAATAGCAAAAACTGATATAGCTAAACGCGTAAATATTTAATTAGTATAGCACAATAGGATGCTACAAGATCGCAATCGTGGGAATTCAGTGAGATCGAACTTATTACATTGGCGAAAAGGTCTGTTTCGACAGTAAAAGGTGGGATCGAGATGTCAATCTAATACCACACTTAAATTCATGCAATTGGAGCACCAGTGAAAATAGTTCATCAGAGTACATATTTGTTGAAAAGACAGAGGGAAGCTACATCATGTTTGTGAGAATGTGACTGGAGTAGAGATTCCAAGTCAGGACCTATCACATTGCATATCTGTCTTTCGATTTTGTCGAGAACCTCGAGAGGAATAGCGGGGGCACCAGACCATATATGGCAACAATATTCAATGCAAGGACGAATGGTAGATTTGTAGATTTGAAGGATACTCAGACGAGAAAAACCTGGCGTGACGCAGAGAACCAACTTTTCTTGCGGTAGATGTAGCTATTGATTCAATGCAGTTGTTCCACATGTATAGAGAAATATGCAGATTGTGTGTAGAGATCCCCAGTCATATAATGAGCGGATTTAGTAAATAGTCCGAGATACAAAAAACGTCATAAAATAGGCATGACTCGTTTGAAAACTAAAATTGGCACTACAAACTAATGATTCCGCACAAGTTAAACGTTTTACAGAATTAAAACAACGTGTGAAAATTCTCTGAGAATTTGCGATTCGAATAGATCACTCGATGCAGACCGAGAAATCGTAAATATACAAAAAATTAGTCAAACAATGGATTCTTTCCAGCAATTCACAGAATAAGAAAGAAAGAAAAGAAAAAGCTGAACAAATGTGCAGACTTTGAGAGAGAACTGATAAAGAAATTGTAGAATATGAAAATATCAGTTTTGCTCTTCGTTGTTGGAGCGCAGTTGGAAGGTTCGCAAAGAGCGTAACACATAGAGGAACTAAAAATCCGAGAAAAAACGAAATCAGCACTGCTGAAAAGATTAGAAGAGTTCTACAGGAAGGAAAAGAAGAGATATCACTCAGTAACTACCAAAGAACCGGTTGGAAAATGAAGATGTAATAATAAATAAATTAATAAATGAAGATGTAATAATAAATAAATTAATAAATTCTGCGAATCGATAGTCTTTAAAATAAGGAGGACTACATGTCTGTATATCTGTGTGCTCAGGTCGTACAGATGACAACACTAAAGAATGAATTGAGCTAGATTTGACAGTTTTGGTTTCGAAGAACGTGGTTGATTGATTTTTCTATATAGAATTATTGTTGTATAAATAATGGTAATATTGTATGTGTTGGGTCGATATTTAAACATCTTTAAAAATCATCGTTGAATATTTGAAAACATTAATAGTCATTTATAATTCAATATTTAATAAGCTTCGCTTCGTCTAACACAAACTGTGAGTATATTAGTATGAGGCACTCAACATTGAACATATTACTCTAGTAATTATTTTTGAGCTTAACTCATTAGACACTGATCCATGGCGAAGCACCCAACTCAATAAATAAATATATTATTTTTGTAAATGTTTGTTCACCACTTCCCATAATGGTTATTATATCACCATCGCTAATCACTAAGACAAAAAGACATAATCAGTGAATTGAAAGATCACGTGATTATAGCAAAAGATTCAATGCTTTCTGACCAGTGTCTTTTGATTGATGAGGTTAAAAAATGAATCCACGTGAATTATCTCGAATTTGTTGAAGCAAACAACTTAGTTGCATGGGTTTTTAGCTATTTTTTGTAGTCGTGCTTATTTGAACATTATATTTGTCAGTTCCCTTTGGTCAAGAAAGTTATACTATGAATATTTCGACTTGTTGCTAATATTGATATTTTAATATATTTTTCCTGGAGTAATGGATTCTGCTGAATAGACGGGCCTACCGATCAATGCATTCAAGGGAACAGATCGAGAGTGTCAAAGTGGCCATCTGCTGTAAAATGAGTATTACAACTACAAATAAGATGACTACTGTTCAGTTTATTACGTGTGGTTATCTGAGGTTTGGCAAGGCCACAACTTCACTTTCTGTATTTTCCTCTTGAACTCTTACCGGTGGCACATGTATTTCTAGACATGTGACACAAAAACTGTAACCAACTGTCCTATCTTTTTACCATTGTTTAGGATTAACTTTATCTACATTAATGCATGTGTGCATATATATATATGTATGTGTAAGTTTGTGTGTGCATATGTGTGCTTATGTATGCAAAAATAAAAAAAAACTAGTGAACTCTTTGAGAAACCAATATCACCGTAAAATTGGAAATGGAATTAATGAAACCAATCAACATAGACAATATGTTAAACTGTGGAGAAATGTAACAAGTCACGATAAAATTATATAATCGAAATCACCACAGAAGAAATGTCTCAGTTTCAAAAAACACTTTAAATCACATTTTACCCCTGACCACATTAAAATAAAGATTTCTGCAGAAATAGAACATATGCCAATATACATTCAGTCGTGACAAAACCTGTCTCCAAACATAAACCATGATGAACCTATCGTTGAGAAAATTAAGAAAGCTATTAAAAAAAAACAAAAAAAACAGGGAATAATGAAGCATCGCTTGACATTGAAGCTGAACTTTTGAAAATAATTTATTTTCTCTTCGAATTCAAAATAAAGTTTTTTCTATCATATGGAATCGTAAATGCATGAATAAAAAGTGAATTTTCACACACAGATATCTCAGTTGGATGAATTATGGTGAAAGTATTACTGAATATTATATTACCTATGCTCTCAACTCCCCACGACACATTTTGGTTTTCGTTTTGATAAGGGATGTAAGGACATATATGTTATCAAAACTCTAGGAAATTGCATACCTCTCTAATAGGAAATAGTATACCTACCATATCTACTTCACAGTAGCATACAACAGCTTCAATGATGACACCTTTTTCTCTTTCATTAGAAACCGCCTCCCAAATTCCGAATCCACTAAATATATTGATCTAATAGAAGAACTTTATCGGTCCACAAAATGTTACATGTTTAGTGAGGGTCACCAATAGGGAAATATTTCCAACCTCATCGGGAGTATGACAAAAATGAAATGGACGCTCCAGTTTATCTAAACCTTTCCTACGCATGTACAAGCACAGATATGAAGAATTGGCAACTGATCATTTAAGCATTCCTTACCACATCCCAAATGAATCTAGAAAACAATGTTTCTGCTTTCCCTCCTGAGACCAGTGTACTGATGACGAGGTGAAGGTGTTATGCTGGCGATATAGGTATTCATAGTTAAGATAAAAATGATATTGAACAGAAAATCAACCTTACGAAGTGGTCAAATAAACAGGACTCGACTCAACCTTCCGAAAGAGAAATTATGATCTGGGATTGGAATGAAAGCAGTGAAGGAACTTCGCCTGAATCCAGGATGAACATTCATGATGAGGAATTAGTAAGTTCTAAACACTTAAAATACCTCGGTGTATGACTCAATTATGACAAATTTAGTATAGGAGATAAGGGGATTGAACATAGAATAGGCTGAGCTAGAGGTAACACCGCAAATTACTACAAAGCCAAAACTTTAACCTGAAAACACAAATCATGTTCTTAAATAGCCATGTCAAATCGAGACTTTCATTTGGATGTCATGCATGGCGCCAAATCTGTTCAGAAATATGAAAAATGCCTGCTATATACAAGCGTTTTCTCCGTTCAATCATTAGAATGGCTTTGAGCGAGTAAAGCCTGTGTATCTTGGAGAAGACCAAGCTTCTTCAAATGTTGTGGACTGGCGCTACAGAATCACAAGAACTTGACTAAATAACAGAAAGCATATCACTTGAAGACTCTCAACAGTAACAACAAATAAAATGGATAGCACATATATATCGAAGATAAAAAAATGACATAATCAAGATGTTGATATTGAACACTATTTTAAATAAAAGGTTAAACCCCCATCAATACTGGAAAGAGTGATAACAACTACTGGTCTTAAGAAACCTATTTTCCTGAAAAAATATTTTAAGAGAAAAATTTTATAGATTTCAACCGACAATAGTACTGGCTGTTTGGTAACTAAATGCCGAATATTTCCTCAATATTACATTATTATTGTCATGTGTGCGTGTGCGGAATGTTTTTCAAAGTTTCAGATGTTTAGATTTTGTAACGTTGCGCCTCCGAAACCACTTATATAGGTTGGAAAATTTGTGGTGAGTGAAAACATGGAGAGTCCTCGTTATAGAGTTCTTGGATCGTGAAGGGTGGGGCAGTGTTGGAAACGTTATTGTTGAGTCGTCAAACTTGCATTATGTAGGAACTATATGAACTCAACCTTTCTGGGGAGACTAGACAGAATGGCGCGCATAAACTTTATTCCCCATAATTCGTTTGGGGAGAGAATGAGTGATAAACACATCAATAAATCCCAGCATGTATCTTTGATGATTTCGTCGATCAGTTCCTGACAGGAACTTATATAATAATAATACCCGCGTCATTAATTCAATATTTGTTTCTTGTTAAGCTGGACAAAATAATTATTTCACAATCATTTTATTTTTCTCTTTTTGTTGGGATCACTTAGATACACAAAATTACCCCCACAATTAGATTTTCTTTCTTCATAAATAGCTTTCATTAAATCTAAATTACACCATTTTAAATAGTGGTGACCCAATTTTTCCAAATCTATAAATTAAATTCGCTTTATTTATTATTCAATGTTAGTCTTATTGACGTTATAACAATTTACACCCATCACCTTCCTTAACCTATTTCAAAACAAGAGCGAAATCCATATTTACATTTAATATATTTTCCTTTCTTTATTAAACGGATTTATCTATACATCTATCTGTTCATTTTCTCAGAATAAAACCCTAGGTTTTGCTTTATAAGGTGTCATTTCGATAGAACTTTTGTTTATTTTTTTTCAGGTACAATGTGTAGACAAGAAAGTACACACACACACACACACACACACACACACACACACACACACACACACACACACACATACACATAAGTGTGTGTGTATGTGTGAACACAGGCACAACAGTAAAAAAAAACAATTTAAATAGCAAAACATTTCGTATACACAGACATAAATGAACAACCTAAAGACAGTCTACTGACAGTGATAATAAACAAACCCTTTTACAGATACCCCCTCCAATCACCCAATCAACACAAATAAGTATACAAGCAAGACGTGTGACGAAGATGGAAGACTATCGTCTTTTAAAGATCCTTCTATTTAAGAAACAATGGCTGGTGGAGCAGGAGGGCTACAAGAAAGAGATACAGAAATTCCATGAAAATAACTCTCAATGGGTGGCGATAGGAAGACATGACGACATAAGGTCTCCCAGCCAACCAAACCTTCCGAAGCAAACCGCAATGTAAGAGCAGAAGACGGGGTAATAACGGTGTAAAATTAGCAGGCATTCTGCAAAAGTAACCTGTTTAACCAGCGTCAGCTCAACTGTCCACTGGGCTCTCTGCAACTGATGCCATCATAATGACACACGCCCGCGCGCCCTCACATGCGTCCGCGCACATGTATATTAAATTCTATTCACATAAATTTTTGTCTATGATTAAATGTTTTCTTTGACTTAAAATTGGAGTATTTCCGTAATAGTTATCTACAAATGTTGAGCGACTGAAAAATACAATCAACAGCGAATGCACGTAATTAAAAGTCTCGATCTTTATTGAAATTTATTTTTTAACTGCACAAACGATTTATACTGAAATTAAATCAAAGTGTCCAGAAGTCTCTGCTGTTTACTTAAGCTGCGCTTTCATGGAAATTGCTCCGAGGAGCTGCATTTGCTGGTTCCCAGACGTCATGAGTTCCAGCGCCCTACGAGGCTGGCATCCCGCTCTCACCCCTTCACTGTCGAAACTCCTAAATGTAGCCGTCTCTTCTACTCTAATAGCTTCATGTCTCGCACCTCTCGCCTGTGGAACTCCCTTCCCTTTTCTTGTTTCCCTGTGAATAATCTCCAGCTATTCAAGTGTAATGTCAATCGACATCTCCAGTTGCATTGATTTATCCACTACCCTCATCCTTTCTTCTATCACTCCTATCTGACCTTGCTCTAAAATTTCTGTAACCCCTTGCGTCCTAGTGGTTTCCCGCCTTGCTTGGGGTGAAATGCTTAAAAAAAAAACAAACTTTATTTCTCTTTATCTCTCCCCATTTCTTTCTTTCGGTTACTCTCTCTATCGACTTGCTTCTTATTCTATCTCTGAATTTCCTTTTTCTCTATCTTCTGACTTCTTTTTCGAGCTCTTAATGTTTCTTTTTTTTTTCTTTTCTCACTATGTTTCTCTTGTCTTGATTTGTCTTCTCACCTTTTCACACATTTTCGTTTGCCATTTCTCTTGATTCCAGTTTCACTATTTCTCTCTCTCTCTCTCTCTCACACACACACACACACACACACACACACACACACACACACACACACACACACACACACACACACACACACACACACACTCTCGATTTCTCCTGAGATTTTAAATAATTTGAACAAAAGAAAATTCAGCTTGCCTTCACACTCAATTCAATTCATGACAGCTAAGCTTTGTATGACTACAACAACTTGGCATTCAGCGAGGATCGAATTCACTTACTCAGTAGTAATGGTCAAACAAATGAGCTCTTTAGCAATTACCGCAAGCTAAGGCAACTATTTTTTACTAAGCGTAGCTTAATTTTGACACAGGTGAACTCAGTCAGGCACAAATTCACTATTGATGGTGTCATGCAGGAGAGCGCACCAGCCACCAACCATTATTTAACCACGAGATGTGCTACTTGTGTTGATTGTTAGTAAGAATCTTCATAGTATTTGTTTTCCAATTGATCATTTATGGACGACAAATAAGCATAAAACAAACCATTAATAATTAAGATCACAGATTTCAATTGAAACAGGAAAAAAGAAGGAAGGTCACGGTTTGATGGAGATGAATTTATTTCCAGTTTGACACCAAAACCCATTGTCCACTATGACTGTTATCTCATGACTTCCGGTTCCCAGTTGCAATCAATCTCTTTTATTTTTTAATGCTTCAAAGAACATAAAGTATTCTCTTCCCACCCACACTTTTTGGCACGTGCTTCATCAACCCACTAAACTTCCATTATATTAAATTCTGTCCCACGTAGCACCATAATGGCAATATCTATCTTTCTATCTATCTGGTTGGTAGCTGAATCGGTTTTGATTTGATTGCTGGTAAAACGTCACAGAAATAATCGTGGCAGCACTTTAACACGTTTATGGTTCCGAGATAAGCATTTTCATAATAAAAATAAAATATGCTGAATGCTTTTATTTTCGTCATAATTATTATTTAATCACGGCGTTTTCGGCCAAAATTTAGGTTTGAAATGGAATTATATAAATTATATTAAGTAAAAATTTGCTTCAGACGAGACTTGAACTAACATTCTATAATTAATTTCAGAAAATCAGACAACTTAAACTATTGCTATTATTACTAAACAACCTCAAAAATAGTTACATAATGCAAAATAAACAGAATTCAGTCATCTGATTTAATAGTCAAATGTTAATAGGAGATACGACACGAAAGATCGGGCTATGTAATTAGAGAGGAAACCATTGTCTACTTCAAAACCGTCTATTTCAGCTGATCAGAAAGTGTAGCAGCATAAGTCATACATGACATATCAATCTTTTACGATAACGGATCTGAATTTGAGTCTCGTCTGAAAGTTCTTGCTTGTTTCTGAATGCTCGCAGTTTAAATTTAAGGTCGTAAAACGAATCGGACAAAAATGTTATAAGAAAGATAAAATATGAGTAAAAATGTGTGAAAGAATGAATATGTTTATTGTTTGTGATAGCAATTCCATCAGTTGATGTTCGAGTCTAGATAAAATGTCGGGATTTTGAATATAGATTTTCAAGGCAGTCAATCAGAATGTATCCTCTCAAATCCCAGTTAATTTTGTGCTAAATTTGGTAAAAATGAATATTGAATGCAATTTGAAAATCTTGCAGCGAAATTATCTCATGTTTATTAACTAAATCTAGTTTAAGAATGATAATTAGGTTGTCAGTCAGAATAGAAGTTTTTACATTTGAGAATCCTTTGTAGGCATCTTCAAAATTATTCTTCAATTTGAAAATCAAAATGCGTAAAAGAAATGAATCTAAAAGTTTGAAGAAACCAAATAGTTTCCATCAATATTTTTATCACATTCTCATCTTTTTCCAGCGTCCCGTTCCGTGTGCAGAGACGAGAGTGTCAATAAATGAATATTGAAACTGCTTTATTTTAGAATTCCAGGCACAAGTTATTTTGTATTTTTCGCTTTTACTAGTGAAACAACACTTAAAAAAAGTTAAATAACTTCTAAAATAAAAAGAAAAAGAAAAAGCATTGTTTCGAAGATGTCGACTATTGTTCTGTAAAGAACGAAAAAAGGGTAGAAATCGCATATGTAAGGTGTCCGACTCACTGGCAAAATGTAACATTGCCTGGAGGCAGGCACACTCCAGCCGTTGGTCTGGACTATCTATTTACGTACAACTTGTCATGATAAATATCCCCCCACACACTTTGGAGATGCTTATCTCTTGTCCTTGCTGCAACCCTTGCTGACCGCTTGTGGGAGGAAACGCTTTTCATTGTTACTGTTTTACCCATTTGGCCGATTGGTCACCTCAACCACACCACCACCTCCTCTTTCCACCCGACTAGGTACACAGAAAACTCACAGTGAGGCCAGTTTTCTCCTTCTTCATTTCGATCCTATAAAGCATGTTTATTTTAACATGCCATTTCCTTCCCAAGAAAAAGACACGCGGTACGTTCTCATTGCTAGGGAAGACCATCTTACTATCATTCAGAATCAGGAATTATGAACTAGAACGGTATCCTAACCACCGTTCAACCGAACATGGCAAAACGAAATATTATTTAACTAATGGTGATTTGATTAAATTAATTTTCTTTTTTTCAAAACGTGTTGATGATATTTGTAAAAAGAATTAAAAAAAATCGTTGCAAATATTTCACAAGCATTTTTCCAGTTCGATAGTCAATGCCCGCTATACACATCAATCATGAATATCTAACAAATCTGGTTATTCTTATATATAAACAAAAGTTAAAATTAAAATGATAGACTGTAGAGGGTTTGATCCTCGCTTGAAGCTCTTTTGCTAGATTAAGCTAAGCTTAATCATTAGAAAACTACATTTGATAGTCATGGTCAGTGAGGATGGAACTCACTGGACGAGTGAACTAAGGACATTTCACCGAAAATATATACAAAAAGATAAAATGAATCCATGTATTTTTCAAAAAGAAATGATGTCCTCATTTTATTTAACAGTTTTTAAAAGTATTTTTCCACTAGTAAAAGCGAAAAATACAAAATAACTTGTGCCTGAAATTCTAAAATAAAGCAGTTTCAATATTCATGGAAGTTTTAGATCAAGATAAGGGGATCGAGGGGAGGAGCAAAGGTAAAGATAATGACAGAGTGAGATAGATGGATACAGTGAGTGAGTGAGTGAGTGAGTGAGTGAGTGAGTGAGTGAGAAGATAGTGAGGTAATAGCATTTATATTTTATAAACTAAACATTTCCTGTTTTTTTTTTAAATAGACACTTAAGAGAAGAACTTGTAAATAATTGCTAATGCATAGAATTTATTTTGTTTGATGTCCAAAAATGTATGCATTCTTATCGCGGCTGATTTTTAATTGATATTTGATTAAACATTTATTTTTAAATTCATTTCACTTCAAACAATGCAATAAAGCCACTACGACACAGAGAGTTACTGGACGTGAAAGAATATAAGAAAAAGAAAAAATATTATTAAGGATTGAGCACAATAAACGAATAGGAATTAAGAAGACAGATGATAACGAATGACACTGCATTTAAACCACTGAAGATTAAACTTGACTGGGAAGCAAGATGTTAGAAGAGAGCTCCACAAGTGAGAAGTGAGAGGCAAGAAACTGTTAGCACAGAACTTACGGTTTCATCTGGCTATTTCAACTGTAAAATGATGAGGCCTTTCCACTAAACTAGTACTGCGCTTAAATTCATAAGTACCATAGAGGAAATTTCATCAAAACAATTACCATGACAATATTTATAGAAAAGTCACATGGAAGCTACATTATAACAGTGGAAAAGTGACTGAAGCCGACATACTAGGTTAGAATCAATAATATTGCAGATTCTTCTTAGGATTTTGTCAAGAATCTCAGAATACATAGGAGTAGCATCAAATCATATGTGACAGCAATAGTCAAAGAATGGACGAATGGCAGAGTTATAAATAGATAGATTCTGTTAAGAAAAATTGTCTAGCATGGCACAGTGAACCAACTTTCCTAGCAACAGACCTATCAATTTATTCAATATAATCTTTCCACTTCATGTCAGCGGAAAAATGTTAGAGCAAGAAGGCGCAGTGAGTCGGTGGAGGTTAGCATTAATCACATTAAAAGGCAGAAAGGGTTCTCTTAGACGATTAATAGAGAGGAGTTTCGTTTTAGAGACGCTAAAATTGACAAACCATTGCTACCAATTTGTCCTTTTAGAACCGATCAGACTTCCTATTAAGTAAATAGCTGTGTCATCAGCAGAGCTACCGAGTTAATAACTGATGCCATCAGGAAGGACGTTGATGAACATTATGAACACAGTAGGTCTAAAGATAAAGCCCTGGCACGTTTGCCTTAATGCAAAATGATCAAGAAGAGCTTTTAAAACAGCTTTCATTTCGCGATTTAATAAGAAAGATTGAGTCAGTTTAAAATTTGTCCATAAATACCATAAACTTTCAGCTTGTGAAGAAAACCAGTATATCAAACCCTGTCGAAATGCCTTCAAAATATCTAAAGCAACAGCCCGAGCTTTACAATTCTTATCTAATGCTCGATAAACCCTTTCGGCAATAATCAATAATAATCAATAATACAATAGCAGTTGACCTAGAGAAACAAAAACAATATTGCTTATCTGAAAGACGATCTTGCGAGGTGAAATGTTTAACCAATCCAGAGTTGGTTTGAGCTACTCATAGATTGCCAAAAATTGGATCATATGTAGCAGCAATATTTAAAGTATGGAAGAATTTTAGATTTATAAATATAGATAAATAAAGATAGATTCTGGAGAAAAAATGTCTAGTACGACACAGTGAGCCCACAATCTTAGCGGCAGACCTCGCAATAGATTCAATATAATCTTTCCACTTCATGTTGGCTAAGAATATTATCCCAATAAGGTGCAACGAGTCACTCACCTAGAGATTAGCATCATCCATGTCGTTGGGAGACAGAAAGAGGTATTTCAGATGATTAATAGAGATAAGTTTCGGATCCTGTCTCAGTAAATATAAAGATAAACGGCAGCAACGGTAGGATGACTGCCTTCGATCTGGAAACATAATCTGATACAGCCGTTCAGCCTAGCGCCCATTACAATTCGCGCGGCCGTATGTAATAGTCATATCTACCTGCTTACGATATGAATATTCTGCCATTGTTAAACGGAACACTTCTTAGTTAACTGACTACTATATGCGTTAAACGTCGAAGACAGACTAGCCACAAATATTCTCGAATGACAAATGTAACCTAGTCTATATGGCAACACAACGTCATCTACCGTAAACTTTGCTTAAACATAACTCACCAACGAAAGATTTGCGGATATATGTTTATATGACCTTTTATCCTTGTTTTGGTGTGAGGAACCTGCGTCCAATGCTTGTAAAAGTACTTTTGATACACCTTTTATAAGGTGCAGACAGAAAACAATACTGCAATATGACCGGCAGTTTCACACCTTGAGCGATCTCCATTCTCGTTGTGTTGGCTTTCTACACAGAACCCTGATGTCTTAAAGGAATTGGGAATGCATTTTTATCTTTTTTTTATCTAGGGATAGCAGTTTCAATTTTGTTATAATTCTAACCATGAGTCTGTTTATTTTTATTCACCTAACTTCATTCTATTATGTCTTAGTATTGTGCTATTTTATATCATTTATTTTTTGCATTCTTTATTCGGTTGTAAATTGCTTTTAAAGATATTTACCAGTTTTAGGTATTGGTTTATTAGCTTTTAGATTTTTAAGTTGAAGTTAGCGCAATAAATATTTGTTTTCTTATTGCTATTTTCTAGATAGAAATTCCATCCTATTGATGTGCTGTTGTAAGTTGGGGTTGTTTCTTTCTTATTTATATGTTATCAGCATTCGGATTCACAAATATTTCTAATCAATATCCTCGAGAATAACATAACCGTTACCGCACATCAACAACCGTTAAGATAATACAAAACATCTTCTAACCATAATGCATCATTGACTATCATGTATAAATAGTCAAACCAAAACACAACACACATTGCTTGAAGATTGCGTTTAAGCAAGAAACAGACTGTCCACGCGGGGTGTTGACCTCAATGTCTACTTCATATATATATTGAAGTGACATAATGAGAAAAAATATAGTCTAGCTATGAGACGTGAACAGTAACATCGGCTGAGTACAGGATGGTTGTTAGAACTAGAAAAAATTTTTACTTTCGGACAACGGGAATATATGAAAAACGCCGATGAATGACAAGGATTATATCGATCCAACAAAGTGAATACTGCGTCAAATTAAGAACCAATGAAATGGTTAAACTGATAAATATATAGAGACATATATAGATATAGATATATTATTTATATAGATATATATATAGATATAGATATATTATTTATATAGATATAGATATAGATATATTATTTATATAGATATATATATAGATATAGATATATTATTTATATAGATATATATATAGATATAGATATATTATTTATATAGATATATATATAGATATAGATATATTATTTATATAGATATATATATAGATATAGATATATTATTTATATAGATATATACATAGATATAGATATATTATTTATATAGATATATATATAGATATAGATATATTATTTAATCGAAATATACTAAGCTTTGCTTTGCAAGCTTATATCAAGATTTTGTATTTTCTTTTAAATGCAAACCTATTAAATAAAAACAAGGGTGAAATGACAATGCAAGCCGTTTATTATCAAAATCCACGTTATGTGTAACATTTATCGACAACATAAAAGAGAACTGCTATAAAATCCCTCGTGTCGAATGTCAAATTGTCAACCATTTGTTATTTATTGGCTTCGTCAGAATATTTGATTATCAATTGGAAAGTCTCTTAATAAACGACTTGTCGTCATTGTGTTTGTGTTCTTCGTCCCAGTGACATTGCCTTGTGCACCTAAGGGTAAAATAGTTGACACACTCGGCAAGTAAGCAAGAGAAGATCGAGTTACTAAAGTTCAATGAATTGAGCACAAAACGACGGCTGATGTTGTTTAAAGGGTGAAAAGAAGGGGGACAAAGAAAACATTAATTCTTCCGGCTAACATTGCACCACCCGGGGTGGGAAAAAGAAGAGGATGGAGGAAGAAGTTAAAAAGTAAAGAGGTGGAGGTGAGATGAAGAAAAGAACGACGAGAAAAGAGGAACAAGAAGAGGCGCACGCAAAAGAAAAAGAAAGGCAAGAAGTGTTAAATTGAAGCTGAGGAATTGGCTTTTGTAAAGAAATAAAATATAGTTGCGAACAGAAAGAAAGAAGAGAAAAAACGGAAGAGGAGTCTGAAGTAAGAGAAGACGATATAGAAGGAAATAAATGGAAATAACAAGGAGAGATAAAGAATGTAGAAAATCTGAAGACGAAAGAAAAGTTTTTTTTTAACTGATTTGTGTATCGATATTTATTAAGCTTAACTTTGTACGTTTAAATATTGTCTGTAAACCTCAATAGTTGAAAGCCTGGTTCCTACTTGGATGTGAACCAATAACTGGTCCCAGCAGAATATACTAAACTGCTTTAGTTACTCTCGAGTTCACATAATTGCAACAGTATAATAGTTGTACCTTCTTATGGTTGAGACATTTGCGTTAAAAGTAATTTTAAAAAAAAATAAATAAAAACAGGTTTCCGAATTCTGATTTCGAAGACTGGCAAATTTTCAAGATCCTGAAAGTGTTCAAACTATCATTTAATACTTAGTAAAACACAAATCCTTGACGATAAAAATCTTAAAAGTTGAGACGATTTAAAAATTAACAAATGTCTTACTGATTGTAAAATGTATATTTAATTCCTAATTCAAAGAAATACATAAATTCTTCCTGATTAATTTTTTTCATACAAGGGTCAATAATGCTCCATTTTATACGTGATTTATTTATTCCCGTTTCACTTATATTCTTTATTTCTGTACATACACTTTTCTAACCTTCTGTTTGAAAGAGATAGGATGGAAGCAAAATAAATTATTTTACATATAGTCTAATGCGCATATCTTCATATCAATGTCCTGGTGACACCTTTAAGGACAATTATCATTCCAAGAAATAAGAAGTCGACATTGTCTGATTCGGGCCTCAAAACTAGCTCTATTTACCACTTAGCGTTAATACATTCACGATATAAGCTTTGTGAAAACGCCAAGGGTTATCTTCTACCTCGGCACATTATATCGGCAGCCCTTTTATCATGTGATGTTTATGGTTGAAATTTCATGAGCATTTTTGATAGTTTAAGCTTTCTAGCTTGAAGGAAGTGGGAATAACGATATGAACTATAAAATAACAAACTTTATTCCCTATGAAATATAAAATTGCTCAACAAACATAATACTGAATGCCAAAGTTCAGGTTACCTGCAAATCGCAGTTTTTTTAACCATTTCATACCAAGCAAGACCATAATATCACTAAGATGCAAGGGATTATTGGGAGTGAAAGAGAAAGCGAAGAATTTAGTGAGGAGAAAGGACAATAAAAGAACATGAATCAGGAAGACAGAAGATTTATATTTCTGTTGGTAAATTTCTTCATTAATTTATGATTTAAAGATTCGTCTCTTTATTTTCAAAGACAAATTTTTCAGTTATAAGTAATTCGTTCACAAGTTGAAAAATAAAGAATGTAGTTAGCTTCATTAACTACATTCTGTTGTATTTGTGGCGAAGATGAAGAAAATCGACAGATTCTTGATTGTTGTCAGATGAATGATGAAAATTTCATTAATTAAAGAAATGTTTTTTATTTAATCTCAATATTTCAGTAACAGTATGATTATGGAACCTTATTAACGTCCTAACAGTTGAGTGGAGAAAGATTTTGTTATCCTAAATTGTTGAACACGCCTTCAAGTGGTTTTTTTGTTAATAAGTAAACAAAGCTCTTATATTTTAGTGACTTCAAAACAGGAAAAAAGGCCTTTCTAAAATTAAAGTAATTATAAAAACAACAACAACAAAAATAAACAAACAAAACAAAAAAAAAACAAAAGAAAAAAATAAATAAAAAAGAATAAAATAATTGAGATTAGAAAAAACATTGCCAAAAAGGATGTGTCGTGTGAAGATATCGGGAAACATCGAAATCCGGAAATGAAGATAAGTGGAGTACTATTTTCATTCATTATTATTTCATGTTTAAGTTATTTAAGTTATTTAATCGACTTAGTGGCGTCAAAGAAGTTAATTTTATCGCTTCCTACATGAAACTGGTTTCTTTTAATCGTCTGAGAGCTTTTTTACATTCCATCAGCATGGCTAATACTATCCTCTAGACATTGCACCTTTTCGGACTAACGCTTTTCGCTAACAAGAAGTGGAAAGAGTATGTTGCTTCAATTGCAACGTCTGCTGCTAGGAAAGTTTTTTCTCTTTTGTGTCGTGTTAAATGATTTTTCTCACTAGAATCTATCAGACATATTTATGAGTCTACCACTCATCAGTGCTTTGAATATTCCTGCCACATAGGGTCTGGTGCCTTTTCTATGCATTTAGATATTCTTGATAAAATCCTTAGAAAATCTGCATTGTTATTGGTCCTGACCTGGCATTTCGCCCTTAGTCACCTTCCCACTTCCGTAAGGTGTAGTACAGTTGAAATAGCAAGAGATGCAACCGCAAGTTTTATGGTAACAGTTTCTTCAGTCGCACTTTTCGCTTGTGAAACTCTCTTCCGGATTCTTGCTTCTCAGTCAATTTTGATCTTCAAAAAGTTAAATGCAATGTTAATGGTTACTTTTTGTCTTCTTAATTACTGTTCTTTTATTGTTCCCTCTCCTTAATAAATTTTTTTTCTCATATTATCTAACAATCTGTAACTCCTTGAGGTGAAATGATGAAAAAAATCTTTTCTCACACGCTTTATTCATAGCATTCTTATCCTTTGCCGTTAGAACCACAGCGCTGTTGTTTCAAGTTTCTTCTTCATGTGTAAGAAAATTATTCAACATTCACTGCTATATAGAAAAAATAAAGTTTAAAAAATGTTAGACATTTTCCTACCTCTTAATGATTTGCTTATTTTCTGAAAGACAACTTTTGCTATTCGTGTCTTTGGATTTCTTTGTCACACTTTCTGACGTCTGTGTGGATACTACCTACATAGTTAAATCCTGCTTAAATCCTGCTTTACTTTCCTAGAGTACCTTGCCTGATAGTTTTTTTGGCTTTCTTTTCTGGTCTGTCATCAACAGTATCATCTGCAAATCATATTGATAAGGTTACATGCACTAAGAATAAATCATGCAAGATCTTCTTGTCCTCTTAGGATCGTCTCGCTGTACAGGTTTAAAAAAATACAGTGAGAAAATACGTCTTTGTAGTCCCCGATTTTTTTTGTCTTTAGTAAACTCGTTTACTATCCGCATGCAAGTTGTTTTTTCCCAATAAATGTCATGGATTACTCGAATACTTTTCCCGTGAAAAACATGTTTTCTAATATTTCATAAAGCTCTTCGCGTTTTATAGGTCGAATTTCTTGTTCCAATAACTTAAAGGCCACACTGTTCCTGCACTATGTCCTATATAATTCTGTGGCCTATAAAACTTAATGGATTATTTATATATGACTTGTCAAGCTGATTATTCGATGGAGTTCGCATTCATTTGCATCTGTTTTTTGCAACACTATGAGGATCCATATGCTGAGGTACTCTGGTATTTCACCGCTGTCATATTATTCCTTTATTATCGCGTATGTTTTATCGTAATTTACATAGGGAAAATACGACATGAACGTTTCCGAAAAGTTTTTAAAATACACCAAGTGGAAGGATAACCTGAAAAATAAAACAAAAATTCTAAACTGTTTTTAGGAGGCACGGTGAGATTACGACTAGGATTGAGATTACGTACTAATAACCTTGGGAAAAGTATGAATCCATCACTTCTTCCCCCAGCTATGCATAAATAACAGGCCATACTGGGTCCTGTAGCCTTCTTTTAGGAGAAGAAATATTGTGTATTCAAACTAGCCTAGAGATTATTAGGGCACGTCAGGCTATCTTGATTAATACATATTAAAACTAATGCAGCTGCAGTACATGTGGTACCCCTTCGACCCTAATGGGTTACGAAACTCGTGTTAAACGGGTTTCCTTCTAAAGTTAAACAAAATAGATAGAAATTGTGTTAAGTGCGAAAGATAAAAAGTTACTTGAACTTTTGTCGATAGAGTTGTCAGATTTTGCAGATATAAAAATAGAACAACTTGTTCTTAAATGCAAAATTAAAATAATTTCTAATAATATTTTTCTGTATATAAGTTTGTTCCATGCAGTGACATTAATTTATCTCCATTTATGTAAGCGTATGTAGATTAGAAATCATCTGAATTTAAATTTGAACAACGTGTCTTATATTTCATTTTAGCAAATCTGGTAATCGGCCCGTGGGTGAAAGTATGATTTTCGTTCAAGTTACCAGCAAATCCATCTTTTCAACAACAACAACAACACCAGTAACAAACCGACATGTCGGAAAATGATGAATCGGAATTTGACAACTCCATCTTTTCAAAGAGAGAAATAAAATCTCGGGGTGAGTGGAGTTAAAGAGGAGAGCTTGGCTGTAAACAGTGTTAATGGAGGAGTGGGTTGTTAGAAGATAGGGGTGCATATAAATACCCGCTTGTGTACTTGTCATAAGCAAGAGAAAGTTTCTTTGTTTCGGACCGACACCAGAAATTCAAGAGAGTTTAAAATCATGGGGGAAAGATCTATATTGAATTCAATTCAAACATTTGAACTAGGCACCTGCAAGTGAACTACATAATTGTGTAAATAAATGTTTTCTCTTTTTATTTCTGAATTAGTCTTTCGCTCAATCTTCATATGCGTGTGTGTGATTGCTTTATATGTTAGACAAGTGATTAACACTTTAGCAATGTTATAAAAATCAGTATTTAGCTATTATAGCAAAATTATTTTGGTAAGATTTAAAGAAAATTATAAAAGAAAAAGGTTTTCAGTTAAAAAAAAGACTACAGAGCCTTCATTACATTTCGATGACAATTATGTGCTTCATTTGCTGAAGATAAAACACGAGGAAATAGAGACACATCATGTACAGCTGAGACGTTGAAATTAGAAACTAATAGACACACAGCATGTGCTAAATATGATATTTTCTCCACTTGTAAGCATTTTATTAATTATTTTACGAATGATGATCAAGTAATTGTGAGTAATTTTGGAACAGAGATTATGTTACACCAGTTTTTCAAATGTGGAGTTGCCTGTTTGGCTTGTAAATCGGATTTTTACACTATACTCTGGCAATAGTGAAAACACGCATCTATTTCAACCACAAGGCAAGCTTATGTAAGTATTTACTAAGTTTAATACAGTACGAGATAAAGCCACAATTGTAAGACAAAAGATCGATTTCACTATGGGGCCATTGGTTTGTCAAGCAAGCTTGATAACAATTGCATCATGGCGAATCACTGGATGATAATTAAAAATTTTGTCTTTATTGGGATTTTAAAGTAACCACCCGGAATCAAGAAGAGCGATTATCTCTTTACAACGATTTCACAGAAGGGTGAAAACCAGTTCATAATATTTCTAACCAATTTAACGCGAAATCAACAATGGAAGACCGATGTTCTCGTCTAAGTCGATACCATGTCAATAAGATCTGCAGAAACTTTCTTTTATTCCCACCATCTTCATTGATATTTATTAAGCCTAATGGGGAGACGAGGTCGGAAAGATTGTGTTTCGCTGAGCTTCTAAATGAAGAAAGTTTACTTGATTTGAAATTCAATTACTGAAGTTTGAATATCGATCGCTGCCACAGCAGACACAAATCAGACACCATGCTTGTTTTCTTGAATTTTTGTACTTCTTTCTTTTCATTCACATTTTCTCTAATATTTGCTGATTTTTAATCCTTCCACACATTTCATAAAATTCGTCGAACAGTAATGTTTTTGCTGATTTTTAAAATTAGATTGAATTTAATATAATTTGGAGATAACGTACAAACGTATCATAATGATTTAAATAAACTGCTTGGTTAATTTTATTATTTTTTTCAATAAATCCTGTCTGGCCTTGTGGCAAACATCAGTAATAAATATTGATTCAGTTTTATTGTAAGACATAGGCAATAACACAGTCTTTCACAGAATGTGGAAATAACGTTTTTAAAATAATCTTTAGCTTTTTAGAAAATCCGAAATTATATGACGCTACACTTGCTATATCATAAAAACAGGCTTTTGTTTTAAGTATTTTCATTGCCTATTAGTCTATTCTCAACTTATCATCACTTTGTTTTTGTTTAATATTATTCAATCTTCCTCCTTTATTTATGATTGTCTTTCTTTTTTGGGTATATTTGTAACCTTTTCATCCATTCTCACTGCAAGATTCTCTATCAGCATTGTTTTTTGAAACGTTAAGTACATCCATCGCACACCATTTAGAACCAACTTAATTTCAATTCAATTGTGTTTTCGCTCACAAATTACAGCCTATGTTCGCGAACGCTTTGTATCCTTTTTATTTCATTCCTCATCATTGCCTCTTCTTCATTTTATTTCTTTTCTTGATTCCTGACAGATGAATCAAGCGAAGACGGTCGCTATGTGATTTCTGTTCGATGCAATGCAGGCAAGACGGACAGCAGATCTTTGCTACTCAGAGCGTTCTCGTGCGGGTGTGGCCTAGGACAGGACTACTCATTTACCCGCGGGCCGTCACCAAGTATCCCTCATGGCTGAAGTTCCTGTCTATTATCGGTCACAGGCACCAGGCAACAGGGGCCTCTCACACGCGTGCAGACCAGTACGAAAATAGCTTATCATCGAATGCACTTTTCCCAAGAGAATGAAATCCACATCCAGAGTCCGACAAAAGGGCAGGATTGAGGGGCACGAGTCGAACCCCTAAACAGCAACCCTTACCTATCAGCAAATCGTCGCTGTTGATCTGCGAATCTTTTCAGGGACGTGACTAAGACAAAGAAAGATGGGGTATTGGACGACATGACTTTGGCGCGAAGCACGTGAATGGCGAAAGTTGGAGGGAGGACAGGTAGTATCGAGTTGGTATTGAGAGTTCATTTACATTGTTGCTAGGTATTTTAGTCCAGTGGGAGCGAGGTCGAAAGCCAGATAGATGTGCTGAGATTGGGATTAGAGCGGGAAAAACAGACGATGAAATGAAAAGAGATGGCCAACGGTGAAGAAAATGCATTATTTTTATGTTTCATTTTTTTGTCTGTTTTACTCGCATGTGTGTGTGTGTGTGTGTGTGTGTGTGTGTGTGTGTGTGTGTGTGTGTGTCTGTCTGTCTGTCTGTCTGTGTACGGGCGCTTGCGTGATATGAATATAATTGTATATTTAGAAAAAATAGCTGAGAAGTTTTGATGAACAGCAATGGAATCGATAAATTATTTTTATATAATCATAATTAAGTAATTGTACATTTGGGAGAGGTACACGGATAAAACTATCTATTTACGATAGAAATATACGAACAGATATTATCGATTATAGAGAAATAGTTTTAGACACCTATAACTTTGTTTGCCGAAATTTCAAATATTGAACAACGAGCGTAAGCTATTCCGTTATCTAGAAAGAATTAAGGGGGAATTCCATTTTTAAATCAAATATTAGCGACTTGCTCTTATATGGAAAAAGATTGTTAAATCTAAATTCGGAAAAAAGGTTTCAATATGATGCTTACAAGAGAAAGCGCGTATGTAGAAGAAGGAAAATATGGCTTCGGTTAAAGAAAAATAGACGAAGGTAATGCTATTTGACAAAACGTTAGAGAGTCCCGAGAGAAGCAAAAACATGTTTTGCAAAAATAAATAAAATAAAACATTTATCAGAGTATTACTGAAAGATAAAGTTCTTGTTGATGGAAAGAAAGTACACCAAACCTTCAACATGTGTTTATCAAAATTATAGATTAATCTAAAAATTGATCGATAGAAATAGACTGCATTAGATCTGATAGAGAGTAAGATAGTGAGTTAGATCGAGCGTAAGATTATATGTATATATATTAATTTAGTAGTGGCTGGGTTTTAATTTCCCTAGACAGTTTATGTATCCAATATATGTTACTTACAAAGTCAGGTTAAGTTTAGATGGGGTGAAGTGACTGCTAACAAGCGTATATTTCCGTTATTCATTGAGTCGCCTGGATTTTACAATGAAAAAAAAATTTAGGCATTTTCATTTATCCTCTTAATTTATATTTTTATACACAAAGACTTTCTAAATGGGTCATTTAAATATGTGCCAGACATTATTAATGCTTAAATTTTATTAATTAAATTTTATTATTATTGTTTATTCATTATATTTAAAGTAACATTCGACTTTCTAATAACTAATAGACTATACGGTATTTTTTTACAAATAAATATATTAGAATTTAATTACTAATTAAAGATCAAATACAAAAATGTACGTTTCATCTCTATTCTTTATTATTTTATTTTTATTTTTTTCCAAAATTAATTATTACTTAAGGGAGATATTTGACAGTGCTTACAAAAATAGGTATTTCATTTTTTTGATTTAGCAAATTTTTATTTTTTAGAAACTTAATAATGTATAATTTTTCATGAATGCACAAAGGACATGGGTCATTTAATGACCTACAATTTATAGTTTTTTTTATTAATTTCTATTTCACTGTTGGTGTTTCACTGGTTTGTTTCAAGTGCAAGAAATATTTAGATAGGAACAATTGATTTCGGTCTTTATTATTATTAAAAGACGTTTGATGTTGGCTCCACCTTCATTTGAATTCTTTTCGTGCGCATCCAATGTAGAGTTTAACTATATGTTGATCTTCAATAGATGAGATATTGCATTGATAAATTATGGATTCAATACGGCATTTATTATTAAGAGGACAGTACAATTTTTAATAAAAATACCCTAAAATTAAGTTACAGTTGTCCTGAAAACTTAGAAATGAAACATAATGCTAATATCTTAAATAAACACTTATACAAAAATAAAAAAATATAGATCCTAAAATAAAAAGAAATGAAGATAAAGAAAAATTATGTAAGTGTAGAAATCCCCAAAACTGCCCTCTTAATAATAAGGGTTAATAAAACAATCAAATTTGGTAAGAGAAAGGGAAATAAAGGAGGTCGTTGTTCTTATCTTTTTCTATACATATATATTGTATTATTACAAGGAAATAGAATATATATATATACACTTTCTATAGTGTGTAGGTTTCGTGAGTGTGTGCGTGCGTCTGGTTCGTCTAGTGTGTTCGTTTTTGCAAGTATGTGTGTATATATTCGTTCTCCATACATAGATATTATATATATTATTATACAGAATATACTAATACATACATTTTTAACGCGTGCGTGTGTGTAGCCCGACCAGTATGTTTTGCCAGAACGTGTATATGGTGTGCGTTTATGCGTGTGGAGTTATGATTTGTTTAGTACTGGTTTTAATTTGTCTCTGAAGATTTTTCTTGCATTTGGAAGTAAGAGTAAAAATTATGTTATTAATCTTCGTGTATACTTTTGGTGTAAAATGTATATATATATATATATATATATATATATATATATATATATATGTGTGTGTGTGTGTGTGTGTGAATGGATATATCTGTTTGATATATTATCATAATTTTAAAGTTACCCTTGTTGCATTTGTGGATGTGTTGTGGCACATAGATTTTTCTGTTGTTTGATAATTTAATGTTGCTTTTGTGTAGGGAAACTGTTGTTTAGTGGATACCATATAAGATTCGTTGCATTTTGTGAACCTGAGTGGATGAATTTTTAGAGTTACACTTTAACTTTTTTATGGTGAATGTTGTGCGGTTTTGAAAAGTGTAGGAGTTCCTTTCTCTAATTATATCACACACCCCACATCATATCTTGTTGCATTTTGTGACCCTTTATATTGTGTGTTAACTAAATTTGGATGAGGTTAATATATTTTAGGTTTTTTTGATTGGCGTTTGCTTTTACTTATTTTGGTTATTTTTAGTATATCTTTTATTTTATCATTCTTGTTATATAGGTCTAGGTTTCTTGTTATTTCTCTAAATGGTTCTGGATTGTTCTTTGATGTTGAGACGTATGCTAGAATTTGTTCGTTGTTATATTTCTTTGGGTTTTGTAGTTGGTTTAAAGGTATTTTTCTGCTAATTCAAAACCCTTGTTTAATAGTGCTGTTGGGTAATCTCGTTTTTTGAGTTTTATGTAATTCTTCTAGGAGTTTTTTTTGTCGGACACTATAGGGCAAATTCTACGTTCTAGGGAATAGGGGATGATCTTTGGACAGCTTTTTGGGTGATGGGTCTTAAAATGAAAATATTAATAAGTGTCTGTCGGTTAGTGTTAGATATCTAAGAATGACAGTTCGTTAAAATTATGTTATTAATCTTCGTGTATACTTTTTGGTGTAAAATGTATATATATATATATATATATATATATATGTGTGTGTGTGTGTGTGTGTGTGTGAATGGATATCTGATGTTCTAATGACAACGTCTGAATGCAACTATAAGTAGAAAGATGATGAAAATAAATGAAATCAAAAAAGGGTCCATACAGAGGAAAGTGACAAAAAGAAAAAAGTGGGAAGAGGAGACAAAGAATGAAAAGTAAAGAAAGGTGAAGTCTATGCGTGTGTGTGTGTGTGTGTGTGTGTGAGAGAGAGAGAGAGAGAGAGAGTGAATAAGAAAATTAGAGAGAAAAATAAGCTTTTTTTAATGAAATTGATTGTAAAGTTGTGACAGTATTTAAAGTTTTATTTTTAAGAAAAAATTAAGATTCTCAGAGAATTAGAATTGAGGATAATGTTATGATAAAGCAATGTGGTAAGTGTGAGAGTAATTAATTACGAAAGGCGTGAAGATAATCGAAATAAACTGATTCAGCCATGAAATGGTCAGATGACCCGAAGCTAAGAATAATAGGGCCTTAAGTTTATAAAACGAGAAAGTGCGTAAACTGTAATTTTAAAAATAGGTAATCTTAATAATTGATGAATAATGGTCATTAAAAATGCTGGTTATCAAAATACAATAGAAAGCAGACGAGCGAGAAATAGGAGTGGAGAGTAATATTCTCAAATATGATGAGATTGTAAAATGCCAATTTGTCATTGATGTATGACGGGCGTTAAAGAAGTATTGATTCAGGATATGGAATGGCTAGAATCAACGCAGATACGATCTGTCGTCCAGAAATTGAAAATTCTTCGTAAATAGGTATAGAATTCAGAGAACGGTCGAACAAGAAGAGCCATTTGTTAAATACTAGAATTTGATCAGGTGAGAAAAAGACTTGCGTAGGCAACTTTCAGAATGATAATTTTAATTCTTAATTGTAACAACCCGGAAAACCCTACGTAAGCAAAACGTCGACGAGACAAGGTCTAATTTATGAAGTAAATTGACTCGCGCCAAGACGGTCGAGTAGTCATAGTGGCGGGCGCAGCTAAGATAACAGGAAAAGTGAAGAATTTGGTAATTCCTTTCGAAAGGTGTAGTGTAAGATGCCGATAGATGAGAGAAGGAGTATGGGCGGATCGATATCCTGTGACCATACCCTGCGAAAGAGGAGGTCGTATCAAAAATTGCAAGCGTAAGCAATTTTAAACAATGGATCTTTGTTGCATTTAGGGGAATCACCGACACCCCAGCCCCGTCTTGCCTCACAACGGTGTAGAGTAAGGGCCCATATAAGCAAACGTACGAGGCCGAAAAAACAAGTTTTGTGTGAAGTTCGCTTTGGTGTTCATCTCACAGATGTTCCAGAGTCCGTATTGAAGACCGACCATCTCGCTGAGACCCCCCCCCCACGGGATTCCTGCTACGTATAAGAACTTCGACTTTGAAGAAAAAGACCAAGAAGTAATTTTTCCCTTGTACCAAAAAAGTTAATCCGAAAAGCACCTCAAATTTAAAACCGATAAATAGAACAAGTTAACATCGAAAAGAAGAACTCAGATATCACCGAAAAGCTGAATTCCATTAACACCAAAACAACGAACTTCATATTGAAAATATAATTTTTTTAATCTAACACTGAGAACTTGCCCATGTGTTACACTCATTTAAAACTGGTTGGGACAATAATTGTTGTAAACCAAAAACCGATATAAAGGTGAATTTTGTTACATATTATCTGTGCGTCATATTTTGTTTTAATATTTTTTTTATTGATGTGCACCTTCACCCTAGCGAATCGACTTAGTACCAAATATTCCAAAAGCAAACGGACCTGAGCGTTCTATGATTAAAAATTCATAACGTGGGTTAGGACAAAGGTTGGGATTGAACAGGTTACTTAGGTAACTTACTGCGGTATCATGCATATTTGGATCCGACCAAAAACCTTAGAACCCAGAAGGTGGTACGTTATTGGTCCCGTGACCGAAGGCAGCCGAAGGTACCGCATTGTTGGTGACCGTGATCAAGGATCAGACGATTGAAGGTGTCACAAAATAATGATTTATTTGATCACCAAAAACGAAAAGAATTCGAAAGAAACTTAAATATATTTCCTTATGAAGAGACAAGTCGATCCTACCAGATGAATTTTACACCTGGGAAAAGCCGAATCATAATTATAGAACTACGATGGTTATGGAATTTTGGATATACAAATTCGAACTGAGAAAAAAAGTATAATGAAATGGAGAACAAAACGATATTCCTTTTTTTCCTTTTCTCTTTTTTATTCATGAACATTGCTTTTCATTCGCTGATTTCCCTCAGACATTTGGACAGAGGAAAGAATTTTTTTTACGGCTTATCAACCTTTTTCAGGTTATTTAAAGCCAGAAAATATTTTTAGGTTGGAGATAATAATGATTTATTGATAAAGTCCTATAATTAACTTATGGCTGGGTAGCGGGGAAGAAGTGAACGCATAACTTTCCCAAAAGTACTTGCGCGTAAGTGAATATAACGAACTCGACTGGAATTGGAACTCGGCCTTCCAATCTAGGTACTGACGAAGCTCGACGTTGCTTAATTTCAGTTTAAACATTTAAAATTTTTATTTGTTGAAAAATAATTTATTTTGAATATATATATATATATATATATATATATATATATATATATATATATATATATATATATATATATATAAAGCATTTACTTGGTCGTAAAAACAGTTAAGAATTGGTGCCTGTAGTTGGCGTTCAACAACTCGAGTACTATTTTGTTTCGGCAGGTACGACTTTATTCCACTTGGAAGTTAAATAAAATATGATCTTTCTGATCTAAAATCCTTCTTCTAACCTTATAGTAGAAGAAGCTTATGAAACATCCTTTAGAAGTTCATGCTGATAAATTTTAGCTGAAGTAAGTATAAGCGAATGACAGAAATTCTCATAATTTTGTAAATCTGGGAAAATGTTATGCAGTTTATTAATATTTTTTCATAAAATTGCTTAGAATATATTCTGAAAGGCAATATTAAACGAAACGTTTTATTTTATTCATAATCAGGAAATTAATTATCGCAATCGATCAATAAATCATTTTCTGGTTTTCATCTGCATTTTTCTGTTTATCTCAGCTTAAAAAAGTATCACACTTTCTACCTGAAAATGAATGTGCTTTTTTCTGTTATCACCTTGGGGCATAAAAATGTCGTCTGTGCTGTTTCTCTTTCATTTATTTCACTAATTAATGATTGATGTTGCAGGTATTTGTCTTAATTAAACAGATGAAACGTTTCTATTTGACTTTGGATACTGTT
Organism: Acanthosepion pharaonis; assembly: GCA_903632075.3. Taxonomy (NCBI): domain Eukaryota; kingdom Metazoa; phylum Mollusca; class Cephalopoda; order Sepiida; family Sepiidae; genus Acanthosepion; species Acanthosepion pharaonis. The sequence goes on along the minus strand of CAHIKZ030005526.1, from coordinate 491,937 downwards.
AAAACGTGACCGAGTTTCGCAATCTCTGTTTTAGCATGTGCTGCCTTACAGCTTCCACCCGTTTTTATTTTATTTTTTATTTCTTTTAACTTTACAGCTTATTCTTCATCCCTTATTCTAAGCCACTTTCTTTCTATCTTTTTCTAATGGTACCCCTTTTCTTGATAAATGCTTGGTGTTTGAGTTTGGTAATGAAACGCCGTTGACATCACGTCAGCGAGCAAAGACAATGACCGAGTAGCGAAGAGGAGGAACGAATATTGACGCCGTCTACGACCTTCACCATGGGCGCTGATGCCTTCGCCGTCGTCGCCCGACGTCAGCTTCGATCGCTGACCTGCTAGTGTTAAAAAAATTGAATTAAATAGAAAAAATTAAATTTAAAAAATAAAGAAGCAAACTACAAAAGAGAAATAAAGAAATTAAAAATAAAAAAAAATCAGCTGTTTTTAGCTGATTTTTTTTTATTTTTAATTTCTTTATTTATTTTTTTTTTAATATCTTTATTAAAAATCTGAATAAAAACAACATACATATTTAGGCGTGAGTGTGTGTGCATGTCTAGCGTATTGTCACATAAGCTTCACAAAGTATGTGTAAAAGTTGCTGCGTACCTAAGTGTGTACACATTTATGTATTGTTGTATTTATTCGTGTCATAGTTGGTTGTAAAGTATGCAATATTTTGAAGTATACGTACACACATTTAAGCCTATTTATTTACCTAAGTCACTGAATCTATCTATCTATCTATCTATCTATCTATCTATCTATCTATCTATCTATCTATCTATCTATCAAGCTTTTGTCTGTCAACAACAGAGAGGAAGAAAGTGGCTTATTTCGCATTACTTGCTAGCGACATTGATAGGTGTTTAAGCTCAAGTAAAATTTAGGATTTTGAAAGCATCTTTTCAATACAAGAGACCCTTCTTGTTGAAGAGATTGGTTCAATAGGGTTTTCCTTATTTAGTTTAATTATGAGTGAAACGAAGTTCATTTTATTAAACGTCTATAATACTTAAGGTTTTTCTAAGTTATTTCTATGCTAAATCGGATAGTATTTATTTAAATTACATGAACAAAAGATTAATAAATAAATACGATCTCACTCCATCAGTTTCAACAATATGTCATGATTTGTAAAAATCTTTTATTCTTTCTGAAAATTCCACAGATCATCTTCATTTTACTTAATTGAAAATATTTAGAAAAACAAAAGATTCAGGAAGTGAACAATCATGACTCTCCACAATTGTCTTTTGTGCCTCTAAGTTATATCTGATTCTACTCGATCTTTTTGTCCTTGCTCTGTCATTCATTCGCAGAGACATTCATTCACATAATCACTGTTTCTTTTCCTCTTTTTCTTTCGGGGTGCCATGTGGGTGTTACATTCTTCAGTCTCCTTTTCCTCATGTGTCCTAGAAATTTCATCTGTTTCATTTGATTGTAAGTATCGGTTTCCATATAGAAATTATTTTCCTTAATCTTCTCGTTACTTACATTTTTTGTTAATAATAGCATTCACAGTGTTCACACTATATCTCTGTGGCTTTAATTTTCTTCCTCTGTGACGTTATTGTCCAGCATTCGTTGCCTTAGAGGAGATTAGTTATTATATAACAGTTCAGAATTCCTTTCTTTTTTCTAACGATATTTTCTTATCTGTAAATATTTTGCTTAATTTGTAGAAGGGACATTTCGCTATTTCTAAGCACCTTCAGTTGCTGCGCCAATTTTTCCGCCGTCTGTTGCTATACTAGCCAGATAGTTACATTTTTTACCTGCATGACATTCCCAAAACATAGTTCACACCTTGGGCTGTCTCTTTTCTTGTCAACAATCCATTGTGTCTTCATATAATTAATACTTAGTTCTTTCTTCTCGTTTCCTTTTACAATCTTGTCTAAGGCATTTTTCAGTCTTTCGTCATCAATCCTGTAACACCCGCTTATCGTACGTTGTTAAGATTATGTCCGCTGAAAATAAATCCTGGTCGGACCTCTCTTAGGATTGTTTCGCTACATAAGTTCAATAAATCCATTGATAAAATCTTTGTTTTAGTCTTTCTTGTATTTTTTGTATTCATTAACCTTGTTTTATTACCAGTAAAGGTAACAACTTACATGAACATCTTACCTGTGTAAATCAAGATCCTCTAGTATTTCAAGTGGTTTTTGTGTTGTACTCAATGTAATCTATGAAATATAGGTATTGATCTTTTTATTGCATGATAGCATTCTGATCAGGAAAATCATATTTCTTGTACCAGCGTTTTGAATAATGACACACTAACCGTGCTCTGTTCTATGTTCCATGTTTAGTTCTATGGCCCATCAAGCTGATTGTCTGATAGAGTTTAAATTAAATTGCACCTAGGTTCTTTGACACTGCCATGAAGATCGATCTAATGAGGTTTCCAGGTAATTTGCACTGTCACATATTTCAGTTATCATTTCGGTAATCTTATCGATCCCGAAATCATCTAATCATCTCTATTACAAAAATAGACTAAAAATTTCTTGAAAAAATTTTATTTTGAAAACTATGTATTTTTTTAAACACTTTAATAGGAAAATCTTAACGAGAAATTAAAAAGGACTAAATAAAAAAGTCAATCCTTTTATTTTCCGTTTAATTGTTGTTTTAAAGTTTGAATATAATTTATAGAATTAAACGGAATTAGGTTTTGTTCAATTGCATAATCAAATAAATTATAATAAAATATAGAAACTTGCCAAAAATATAAATTCTGTCATTAATTATTCAGATAAATATCCTCATCTGTTTTTTTTTTTTTTAATATAGAAGTTTTCCAATGAATTATCTGGTCATCCGGTTTATGTTATTGCGAAATTTATACGGAAAAAGAGATTTGCTAATGAAACTTACCAACTGGGGAAGATGAAAATGAACCTAAATCTTTGTGGCTTTTCTTTCTAAGTTTAGCGGCACCCTTTTTCTTTCCGACTGCTGTCGCCGCTGTTTGATAATTCTTCTTAAGACACATTGCTATAGTCACGTGAATTTAATGAGTTGTCTGGAAAACTTATCACGAAGCCACACACTTGCTCCTCCCATGCCACGACGATTTGAATTTTTAAAAAAATTATTGCCCATAATAGAAACATATATAAAACATATAATGCTGTATAAAATATAGAGTTGTGTATGTTTAGTCTGATACAAGGCCTAAATAATGTAGCACTTTATAAGTATGAAAATAACTACACTAGTTAGCAAAAAGAGTTTTATAAAGGTTCCTGTTGCAACATGTAACCTTATTACATACCTAGGTCAATATTTATATAGCTTTGCTTCAGCTGACAAAATGTTATAAGAATTGTGCACCCAATGAGGATGAGCATCTTCACACAAGCAATGATCTATGAGACTTGTTTAACGATTATCGCTTCATGGCAAACGCCGTCACTGCATATATGTATGTGATATTGATATACAGAAAGAATCTTTTATTCTCTTAAATCTTGATTTCTTGAACCGTAAATTTTCTGATTTCGCAGATGCGTTACATCTCATATATTTTTTCTTTCAACCACTTTCCTCTTGACTAGTATTTGTAATCTCATGTACTGAAAGGAACTTAGTTCTAAGTGATTCTTCTTACTGATTGCGCTATTTATTTCTGGTAAGTGATTTATTTTCGTATTTTGTTTGTTTTTCTACTCAAAAAAAGACATTTTTCTCACATGCAACACACAAATAACATACGTGCTGGTGTTTCAACTCGAAGCATTTTATTGAAATATATTAGTGTTGAAACTTGACTAATGCATGGAATAATAATGCAACACAAAATGTACTTAGAACAAAATGTATTGAAACAAAAAAGTGTACACAATATTTACATATAGTCTTTTTGTATATTCCTGGTAAGACCGTTCCTGGAGAATGTGTTGACTGAGTCGCAGTCGGGCAGAGTCTCTGGTTGAATCTCTTGATTCCTCCCTCTCTTCCCGGTACCAACCATATTTATATGGTCAGTACTCCACTATGCGAATTAGGTGGATCCTACCACAACAATTAGAAAAATGGTTTAATAGATGCAATATGTATCCGAAGTCATATATATATTGTGCGAAATTTTGAATTAGAAACAACAAAAATGAAAATATTAGTCCTAATAATTCCGGAAAGAATGTATATTGTTAGCACATGTCTCTCTTTTTTATTGCAATTTAATTGATTCCTTTAGATTAACTCTAGTGTTAATTTATATGAATTAATTGTAAATCTTACAACAATTTAAGAAAATAAGATTGAAAATAGAAAATAAAAGAATGCATTTAAGAGTTTGACGCAAAATGTGAAACTATTCATTAGTTATAAAGAAGAGTCTGGAATAATGTGATAGAACATAGGGAATAATATGAAACTTTCTCAGCTTAAGAATTGATTTGGGATAATACTTAAAAAATAAACCAGTAAAATTAATTGATCATCAGATGAATGCCAGTGATAAAGTGTATGAACCACAAATCGCTTTATACTGGGTGCATAAAACAGAAAGTTTTTCTTCTAAAATATTTTTATCAAATCCTAACTTCAAAAAATAAATTATATTTAAATTTATTCATCACCTTCAACGTATCAGTTAAACAGAGATGTTTAAAAGCTTGAAAACAAGTACACACATGCGCGCATATACATATGACATCCACACAAGCTTAACGAATAATTCACACATCCACAGAAACAATAATATTCCGATTCGCCTGCAGGTTTGATATAGACAGAGAAACAGAGATACACGTGTACTTCCACACACTCATGTAGGTTTGATTTTTTTTATAAATATTTTCAAGACTCCCGGATATGAAAAGGCTATAAATTAGACACCACTCTCTTTTTCCGAGAGGATTGCCCTTGAACAAACGGACTTAAGAAATCTGTGCCGGCATGCACGTGTTCGGCCGTTTGCAAGCAGGCTAAAACGCATGCGCAAAGCAATCGTCTTTGCATGCATGCGCTCACATATGCACGTACGCACTATTTCTTGTATGTACACACATACATGCACATACTGATCAGCATATGCACAAATTCACCTAGTACCTAGAAGCTAGATGGAAAATACAGACTCAACCTAAACGCTTACGGTTATGGATTTAAGTTTTTAATCACCATCGGCAAAAAGAACAGTTTGTGTTAGGTTTAGATCCTCGTGCATCAAAGAGGTGAACAGGCGGCATATGAGTTGTGTATCATCCATCACCTCTCATTCTGTTCCTACCTCGGTTTGTTCAGCCGTCACACGTCGTCACCTTTTCGGGTAGTTTACTGCTAGACGGATTAAAACATGGCTCTAACATATCGTTGTCATCCTGTCGCTTAGAGATAGATAAAGTAATGATTATAATGATAGTTTAGTATGATACAAGTCTATATGGGAAGGCTTAGTGAAGATCGAAATCACTATTGTAATAATGGTCTGTGCTTACTATTCTTACAGTCTTAGTTTTTCAGCAAAAAATATTATGTAGTCCCTAGTATGATTTGAACTCACTAATATTGTATTAGTCGTTGAAAATAGCCCGATAACCATTGCTCCACAACAAGGTATATTTATTTTTTAAACTTAATACGCCACATAGTCACAATTACGAGAATCCAGTGACCGCCAAATTCGCTATAATCTGTCAGATTAACCAATGTTTCATATGAAGGTATCTTTTTAGAGTGTGTAAACAATATGTTGAAACATAATAAGCATTGATATCTGAAATTAGCATCTATCTCTCAAAAAATCTCACTTCATTGTATTAAGTTGAGTTTTGTCAAATATACTGATGTTTACAACAGACACCAACGTATTTTGGAGAGGCTCGCTTTTATATATTATCCTTATATTTTTCGAAACAAAACTACAGCAAATCTAGGAATTAATCTGTGAGATAGATTGTCATTAAAAAAGTAAATGATTGGAAATTGTGGAGAGCTATGATCACCTACGTCTTGAAGGAACACAGCACATGAAAGAAGAAGAAGAAGAAGAAGAAGATGATGATGATGATGATGATGATGATGATGATGATGATGATGATGATGATGAAATTCTAGGGTTCTGAGCAAATTAATCCTCTGTAACTTTCATTGATTAAGCTGGTTAACTAGACAGAAAAAGGAGGGTGGAATGGGAAAGAAAAGAGTGCAAAAGGGAAAGGAAAACAGTGATAGAATAAGGGTAAGATAAGGAGATATGGAAAGATTGAACGAAAGAAAGAATGAAGAAAAGGTGGACGGAGAAGTAAGAATACAAATAATGAAAAGGAGAGTGAGGAGGTAAAACGAACGAGAGAAATATAAAGCTGAAAATAGGGATAAAAAGGCGGAAAAAGGAGAGAGAGAGAGAGAGAGAGAGAGAGAGAGAGAAAGCTAGAGAGAAAGTGGGAGAGAGAGAGAGAGAAAGAGAGAGAGAGAGAGTAGCGAAAGATGAAATAGAAAAATGAAAAAAGAGGAAGAAGAACGAGAAAGAGAGAGAAATAAATAAATAAATAAAAACAGCGATACGTATTGTTAATCGACAACATATCACAGATCAACTGGTAAAATACTTTCTCTTCAAACAATATTTACTTAATCGTGCCAACATACATACACATACACTGACAAGTGAAAACATGCGCACACATACACACACATTCCGAATTTATACGATCATAGCCTCCACACCTTCCTGTATTTTGTCCATTAATGTAGTTTTACTCTTTACCATCTCTCTTTGTCTGTTTTTGATCTCCATTTACATAAACTCATTAAGTAGGCGACTGTTTCCCCTACTTTTCTTTCCTTAACTATGTGAGTGTGAGTGTTAAATTATTTAGTTCTTTCTTCATAGATTCTTTTTGATTGTAATTATTAGTTTACTTGTTTTTATTTCCGTTAAGATTCGACTTTGTTCATATTTCTGTTTATAGTATTCTTAGCATTCGTTTGTGTAACCAACATCTCTATCATTTTAAATTGTCCATCTTCCATTACCATACAGGACATCATATATTACTAGCTGTTCAACACTTTTTTTTTATAAATCGATATCTTCCTATAAGAAGTAGAAGCATCTTTGTTTTAATCACTTTTTCAATTCTTGTAAAATCGTTTTCTATCCGCATTCAGACAGTTTGTTACTGAATACACTTCCTAATATCATGTTTTTTTTTATTTCGACGTCAGCGCCGCATTTCCTGGACGTTATCAATGCTCACTCCCTCTTTTTAGACATCCTGCATCTCAACAGACTTAAGTTTCTAAGAACAAAGGCAGTCCTCAGTTTTCACTCAGTTGGACACTAAGCGATTAGCGTAAGTTGAGCTTTTTCATCCTATTATATGAAAGAACATTTTTCGCATTATTAATTATTACTGATATATTTTTTAAATCATGAAATGCCATTAATGTATTACTATTGGGAAAAATATGCATCAGCATTTTTTCACTGATGCAGAAATACCAGATTAATAATTATTTGATTTATTTATTAGTTTCCAGTTTTACTGTTTAACATTTCATAATTTCTATCTCATTAGTTTATTAAATTATACGTATTTTTATTATTTCGTAGATTTTTTAACTACTATCTGCATATTTGTTTCTTTAACACCAAATTCTGATCGATATACATTTATTCACTGGACGAAGGAGTAATGAAAAAATTTCAGCAATATCATGTAGGAGTCCTTAAAAAAACGGGCCTCTGATGTTTGGTTATTTGGTCAAAATTTGGAAAGTGAGCCGAAAACACCCATCCGTGTAATGTTTGACATATTTAATTAATAGAGAAGTGTCGGAAAAGTGCATTTTCATAGAATGAGACTATGTTAAAAAATATTTGTTGTGTAAAACAGATTTACTGACTTGCCTGACCCTTCTGTAATTAGAGATGTATTATTTTCCATATTACGTATTTTTTTTACTATTATCTTTATCACATTTCAACCGATATATTCTTCGACATTGTATTTGCAAATGAGTATTTTATTATTATTCCATATTATTGTTTACATCTTTGTTGTATTTAATATGTTTCAGTTGATAAATGTATCAGGCTTCCTGCACCGGGTATCTATATTACAGATAGAAACGTCAAACAAGTGAATGCTGTCTAATCAATTTTGAATTCATTTGCATCCTGAAGTGCAACACTGTAATTTTCACTTCCTGGTCTAATATTTAAGTAGTAAATTTCTTCTTTTCCACGGATTTTTTTTTTATTTCACCCCGAATTTAAGTTATAAGTTTAAATGAGGATAATTAAGTTAATATTGTCGAGAACAGATCTGAGAAGAATTGAAAATGAGGAAGAGGTTGTAGCATCAATCTTTCAAATTGGAGGAAGCTGTTTTGAAAATCAGATTTCGAAATACTGGCGTTTAGTAAAATTAAGGTAAAAACGTTTACTAGTCCAAATTATTTTTTACTCTACAAATGAAACATTATGCACATTTAGACCAGCGCTGTTATGCTACCTTTCCACGTAGTCGCTATCGAGATCAATGTACTTGTTCCATCGTTCTTTAGCAACTGTGTCATCTGTATTTACATTATTTACATTCAGACTAATATCCTTATCTTTGTTATTATCACAACTTTTCGTTCGTTGTGTTCCCTTCTCGATCCTTCTTCAGGTGTCTCTCGATTTAGGCAACCTTCAGTGAATTTTAAAGTGAACCCTTTACTTATACTACGGGTTAGATTGTTTTGCTGAATCGGGTTATGTTAACAGTGGAAGCAAGACGAGCAATAACTGAACAGTGCTAAATAAGGACAAGGCAAGATATTTCTGGACATGGACAACAGAATCAGAGCGACCCGACTATATTAAATAAAGACTTCAGATCGAAATTACGTGAAGCTTAACCGGGTCGACAGACACCGGAAAAGGCTACAGGGCATAACGAACGAAACGTTTTGTTAATAACAACAAAGATGAAGACATTAAGTCGAATGTAAATAATGTAAATAATAATAATGCGTCTTCTCAGGAAATTCAGTTAAAAATCTGTGTCATCTGCGTGGTCCCGCAATAATATTATTTGAGCGGAAAGCGCGCAAACAGTCGATAATCTTCAGGAACCAAGTCAGGACTATGTAGTTAATGCAGTAAAACATCCCAATCATATAGTTGGAGGGAAAATTCTTTTATCATATAGGCCGTGAGTTAGGTAGTGTTGGGGTGCAGTAGTATGGCACACACATGTAAAAGTTCTGATATTTTTCGACGAACAGCTTCTTTCAATCTGTCGAGATTTTCACAGTATTTGACTTCATTAACTCTCTGATCATGCGGTATTACTTCGCTAACTCCTGAACTTTAAATTTAGCCGGTTGAGAAGAGTTCAGTGAATATCAACTAAGGTTATTTTTTGTTTGAATTTTGCACTTGGTTTGCAAATAAATATATTTTTCCACTGCTTTATGGTGGAAGAAACTTTTGTTGTGACGTCTGTTCTGGTTGATACAAGGAGTATTGCACATCTGTTGCTTTCACAGATTCCGGTTGATTCACGCCGACCTGTACCATACTTTTCGGATATCTCTTATATTTGTGTTCTAACACTGACAACTGCCGCTGCAGGGAAATGCACGTCAAAATCGACCATGAAACAAACCTACTGTTCTTTCTCTCCCTACCCTTCTCTCTGTTACTATCCATATGTATATCTATTAGTTAAAAAAACGTTGTTAAGAACAACAAGAAAGTTATGTCTATTATATTTTAATCAACTGTTCTTGCTAGCGGATTGGTCTTTGTATCTTGATGTTGAAAGTGTAAAGACAGTCCACAGATTGTGTTACTTCTTGTTAAAGTTCCGAGCTTACGACTGTCGCAAAAGTTATTGTCGCAAAAGAAATTATTTACATGAAATTTAAAGCCCGGTGGTAGTACGCATTTTTTTCAATTTTAGATTTTGGATGTGTGTGATGTCACGTGAGTCTGATCTTGCTTTTTTTGAATTTTGAAAGACACAAGAATTCTAAAAGGCCTATTCTGGAATAATTTTCTGGATTTTGTTAATTGTTGGTTGGTTTCACTTAATAAAGTTAGATTCTCAAATTTATAGTCTTTATGTACAATTTGTTTTGCTGAGTGTTATGATATTCACAAGGAACTGCTATATTATTGCAATTTTTGTTTTATGTGTTGTCAGTGTATAGTACTTTGGTTAGAATATTAACATATGAGTCTACGCGAGATAGTTGTGGTTTTATATCCCATTTAAGATGTATCTCTTATATTCAGAGGTACTCCAATTGGGCAAGTGAATTTGTAGACAACATCGGTGTTATTAGTGACTAATAAGTTAAGTTTTAAACTTTTTGTAATAAATAATGAATCATAGATGCTTATTAATATTTGTGGACATTCTGTATCTATGGATTATATTTTTTCATAGCTTTTTGGTCTTGTTTGTAGTTTCAGTGCTTCTGATTGCAATAATATAAACACTGTATTCGTCACATTTATAAGTGTTGCAGTTTCTTCCTTACTAAAAGTTTATTTGGCCGACAACAATATAATTTAGTGAATTTTCCCAGGTATTGAATAAGTCGTTTAATGACACTGAGAAATTTATAAAATATGTATTATATCCCGAGTACCGTATTTTCTGGAATATTACACACATCGGATTATGAGACGTACTTTTACTTTGAAGACAAAATTTTGAAGTAACAGTCTTATTTGAAACTTTTTTTTATTGAGCAGAAATTCACGCTGATAGTTTAAAATTTAGCCTATATTTTTCTAAACACACACACAAACACACAAAAAAACTAAATAAATAAAAAAAAATTAGAAAATACCGTAAAATTTTTTTTGTTTTAATGAGTTTATTTTTGGATAATTAATCCTTCTTAATTTGAATTTAGCTGTGCATAACAAAATTCCATTTCATCAGATATCGTAAGTAAAAAAACAAAAAAGAAGAAAACGAAAAACGAAGAAACAAATTTTTGCTTCCTAGGCCAAAGATATGTAGGCATGTTTATTTATATATATTTACGTATAGCTTGTGTACGACCTGTATATATTATTCATACCTTCAAGGTATAAGACACAAGTAGATCTGGATATTAAATTTTGTGTTAAAAAATACTTGTATACTGAAAAATGCGATGCTTCTAAACATCATTTTTCATTTTTAAAGAAAGAAGATAGAAAACTTGGAAATAGCACAGTGTTTGTCTTAACGATTTAAAGTTTGAAATGAACGTAGGTTTAGGTACCAGGACAGTGAAATAGATTTTAGTGTTATGCAAATATAATTCACTTTTAATGCATTTTAACACAACAAAGCCTAGATTGAAAAATATAAATCATACTAGTTTTCTTTACTTATTTCTGCTTGATAACCAAAAACGGAATCAAATGCAGTCCTACTATGACTTTCTGCTGTGTTCTTTATTTTCTGATATTTCAGTTGAACTTTAAAACCATCGTTTTTAAAAATTGTAATCTTTTAAAGCTTTGAAATTAATGAATGCGATTTAAGAAAAGGATAAAAATAAAGAAAAATAAAAAAACGAATATTTGGACTTTTGGCTTGGCTCATGTAGATTCACGACTTCAAAACTGTGTAGAAATATGATGTGGAGGATTTTTATAGTCAAAGAATGATTGCAGAAATGGTGTTTATGAATTCACATGTTCTTAAAGAGATTGTGTCTCCTATACTAACAATAAACAAACAGTGAATTCTTAAATTGGTCACAGATTCACACCATTCACTTGTAGGTTGAATTGTCATGCATATATTTATCAGCACATCACAAACAATCAAAATATTATTAACAAAAACACATGAAACAAAATTAAATATGACTCACTGCAAAGAATAAGTCAACATTCTAGATAACATTATAATACAAAAGAAATAATCCACATGAAATAAAATATCTTTTTCCACGGGAGATCGTATATTGAAGAGTGTATAAAAAATAACACACACGCACGTATAGATATTTGATACGAGTTTCAGTTTAACCGTTATCTTCAGTGTCAGTTTAAACTTATTCCATTTCTAGCAATCTAAAAATGCCAGAAATTAGTCAAACCATCTTGCTAATCATAATGACAACACTCAATTACTGAAAACGACTATAACAGACAAAAGCAATTGAATATATCATAGAAAAAAAACTTTGTGTAATTTATAAATTCAATCATTATGTACAACATCTTATCCGGAAATTGGAAAAGTATAATAAAACGTTAAATAGACAGAATCTGACGTTGGAAGTTAATAAAACTTGTTTGGATGAATTTTTGCTGCCTAAATACACCTTAAGATAGAATACGTAAAAAACAGTTGTATATTTGATTTTTTATAATCTTGTTAACATTTCACTTTTTACGAGCATTACCAAAAAAAAAAAAAAAAAAAAAAGAAAGAAAGAAAAACAAAATAAAAAATCTAATGAAAAACTATTCTGGAACTTAAAAACACTGTGCTTAATTAAACAAATGATCATCGCCAGAATACGTAACACCGACAAAATAATTAATTAAATCCTATAAAACTGGCAACCACTTCCTGTATGATGTGCCCGACTAACACAAAGAGATCCGTAAGGAAGTCCACAAAGTCTACAAGAAAGCCCCTAAAGAATGGGAAAATGACATCAACAGCGAGGCACGAACAACAGCCAAGAAACTTAAGATCGATGACAGAGTACACAAACTCCACAAACAACAGCCTTTCGTCACCGTCAAGAACCATAAGAGCAACAATCCGCAGTTCCGTCTGCTTAACCCCTCCAAGAACAACATAGGTAGAATTAGCAAAACCATACTGGAACGTGCATGTAATCACACCAGAAACGCAACAGGCGTCAACCAGTAGAGAAATACCAAAGATGCTATAAGTTGATACACCAATATTAAAAATAAAAACGATTGCATCTTTATGCAATTCGATATAACCAACTTTTACACGTCGATTACCGAAAACCTACTAATGGCCGCCATTGAACTAGCCAAAAACTAATGCATCATCACGGACGAGTACACTAGAATAATCCTACAAATCCTGAAAATTTCAATTTTTTAATATTTTTAACACACACACACACACACACACATATATATATATATATATATATATACAGTGGGCCCATAAAAATCAACACTGCACTCAGTTTCACACCACGATACAAACTTCAGACTTGGTTTAAGGAATCGTTTCGGAAAGACGAGTAAACTCTAGTCTGGGATATGAGTTTTAAATTTGGTTTAAAGTAATGTATTATTATGAGTACTTAGATAAAATTGATGCCTAAATAATAACAGGCAGGGTAAAAGGACTGAGCTAACAAGAAACAAAGAAAAGAAAAAGAGTACAATTTAATAAAATAATGAAAACACTTTCTGAGAGAATTTCTAAACAGCAGCTTTTTCCATATTTACGAATTAAAAACTATTTGCTTCTTGTTTTTAACGCATTTATTTTCTCATGTTTTCAGATAAACGCCCACTCGCCACAAAAAAAAAAAAAAATTGGAAAAATTAAAAGCTCTTTCCGACACAAATATGATGGAAAACTTAACAAACATGACCGTTGATGTGAATATGACGAGCACCTCTGCTTTTCAAGAGATCGGCAAATATCTTTGGGCGGTGATCAGCCCCATTCTTATGCTGATTGGCTTAGTAGGAAATACGATATCTTTTTTGGTGCTCTTTAAATTGTTCCGTAGTAAAAAAACAACATTTCACTTATTTCTCTCTGTCTTGTCTCTGAATGATCTGGTCGTACTTTTTTCGGGCTTACTACGTTACTGGATTATATATACCTTTGACTTTGACGTCCGTGATCAAAGCAATGCCAGTTGCAAAATACAGCTATATGTGATTTATACTACGATGCAATATTCAGCTTGGATCCTTGTTTCTGTAAGCTTACAGCGATGTATTATTGTGGCCTGTCCAAACAGATTTTCACAGATGTACACCCTGAAAGCCGCTAGTATCCAACTAGTCCTCATTTTTTCCATATTGTCAGCGATAAACTTTCATTTTTTCTTCACAAATGGAATCAAAGATGGCTCTTGTGAATCCTTAACAGATGGATTTTACAACTTTGAAGAATATTTCTTTGTTTGGATTGATTTGTTTGTCCTTTGCTTAATTCCATTTTTCAGTATGCTGGTCAGTAACATCTATTTAAAGATACATGTACATAAATATAGTGCAGCCGTAAATAAATCAGATGACGCCATTAATAAAAGAATCAATCATTCTATTCGAATCACCCTAAGACTCACCTGGTTGTTTTTGGCTACCACTTTGCCCATCTCCGTCTTTTTCATCTTCGACTCTTATTATAAAGACGATAAAAGTAGTTTCAAAGATTTACTGAAAGCGATCTGTTATTTGATCCAATATGCTGGATTTTCTTTCAATATTTGTCTCTACGTTTCCGTTGATCGGAAATTCGTTTCCGTTTTACGCACACAAGGTAAGTTCTTTCAAGACATTTATTGTCTGAAATGAGATTAATATCTTTCTTTTCGTATTGGTGTTCAGTTAAATTAAAAACATTAAAATTGTATTGACTTGTATCTGACTCTACAAAAACAAAGCTAAGTATACCAAAACTGTTTTTCATTAGATCTTGGGAATCATTTCATCCTCTTCCTTTTGTAGATTCAAACAAAATAAATTCATTTGGAAAAGGTTTTATTTTGTACAAAAGAATAAAATTAAAGAAATGTGTATTTGTGTGTTGTGTTAGAAACAATTGATCGCAGAGAAATATTGATGAAAATGTTATTGATTTGGCCATTATTATTGGGGCATATCAAAACTATTTTCTTTTTCAAACTCGCTTATGTAATATTCTACATTTGATATTTTTCAATAAATCCTACCACTTCTGAAGGTTTTCAAGTGTTGGCAGTCGGATTCTCCTTTACCCAGCATATTAAAAGCATAATAATTTACAACTGAAGACTGTCTCATCTTGGAATTTATTTCAAGGAATAAGGCATTACCCTTAAAACGCTTAAACCAGTTTAGGACAGTACGGTTAGATATTGTTTCGTTTTCTTCCATTTTCCAAATTCAGCAACATTGAGGCCAGGTTCAAAATAAAGCCCCTAAATAAACAAAAGATAGATCTGAATAGTATCGATAATAATATGTGATGATGTATATAATAATGGTCATAATCATAATAATAGGACCTGTAACAATTTTATAATATACAAAGGCCGAACAATCAGAGCTAACCAGACGTAGTGATCAAAGACTAGGAAAATAGAATGGGATTTCTTATTGATATAGTATTTCCTCCAGACTGTAATGTAGCTTTGAAGGTCTTCAAAAAGTTATCAAAATACAAAGATCTTTAATGACATCAGTAATTACAGCTGTGGTTGGGAACCTGGGTATGACTGAAAAAGTTCCGATAGACTTACTGAAAGGATCCCTGGCATCCGATGTTTTATGAAAATACAAAATAGTAGTTATTTCAAGCACAGCTCACACCCAACGAAGGGATTTATTATTGTACAATTTGTATGCATTTATAGGTATTTTTTACACAAAGTGAAAATGTTACACTATTTTTGACATCAGGTCTTTGATTGTGACTCGAGAGGAACTGAGTTTACAACAGAAATCAAAAGAAATAATAATAATAATAATAATAATAATAATAATAATAATATCATAGCTATAAATTCGCTAGCAATATTAATTGCTAGTTATAACAAGAATATTATGAATTTAAAGAGAATAAAATGAATGACAACCCAAGATGCGCCATTTGAACATAGATGTTGAGCGTCTTTATGTTGTTATAAGGACTTAATTCAGCATGAACTTTTAAAAAACATTTTTTGAATCATTTCACCCCAATGCAACTGGTACGCATTGTCTACAGAGAGTGAAAGTGAGAGGAAAGACTGGATAGTGGGGTTAAGGAAAGGATAAAATATGAACGGGATTCAAGAGTACAGAAGATGGCGATTGACGTTGCATTTACATTTTTGAAGACTGTAGCTTTCAGAGAAGCAAGTAAACGGAAGGGAGTTGCACAGGCGGGAAGTGCGAAAAAAGAAATTATTGGAATATGTGGCGGTTACATTTAACTATTTTGACAATGAAAGGGGGGGACCTAGATGACAATCTAGTAGTATGCTTAAACTCAAGTAGTTCGGGCGCAAAAAAAAGAAAAAAGCTCCTCTAGAAGTAGCCATGAAAATATTTGTAGAAAAGACAGAGAGAAGCTACGTTACGTCAGTGAGAAAGTGAC
This sequence comes from Acanthosepion pharaonis, assembly GCA_903632075.3. NCBI lineage: Eukaryota > Metazoa > Mollusca > Cephalopoda > Sepiida > Sepiidae > Acanthosepion > Acanthosepion pharaonis. The sequence continues at coordinate 475,658 of CAHIKZ030005526.1, read as the reverse complement.
TGAAATCGAGATGCCAAGTCAAGATCAATTACATTGCAGATTCATCTTTGGATTTTGTCAAGAACTTCGAGATGAATAGCAGGGGCACCAGGTCAGATATGACAGCAGTATTCAATGCACTGACAAATAGTAGAATTGTAAAAGTGCAAGATGGACTCTGATGAGAAAAAACTTTCTGGCACGACACAGTGACCCAACTTTCCTTGCAATAGATACAGCTATTTATTTAATGTAGTCATTCCACTTCAAGTCAGTTAAAAATTTGAGGCCAAAAAGGACATGTGTATTGCTCTCCAAGAGTCTGACATCAACCATGCTGATAGCGGGTAAGAAAGTTTCTCTATGGATGGTTAAATGAGAGCAGTTTCGTTTTGGAGGCATTAAAATTAGCCACTGATTTTAGGTCTTTTTTAAGAGCAGCGGCCAGGTTAACTTTGTCAGCTCTGACGGATTCACTATTGAGACAGGAGTAAATGGTAGTGTAATCTGCATAAATGCACACTTTGGAACCGATGACACCAGGAAGACCATTGATGAAGATCAGAAACAAAGTCTGACTCAGGACAGAGCATTGGGGAACGTCGGCGTTTATGTGAAAGGATCTGGAAGCAAGCCCCTTCAAAATTACCTTCATTTCATGATGTGATCGGAAGGATTGGATTTAATCAAACAGTCGTCCTGTAATATCGTAGTCCTGGAGCTTACGTAGGAGATCAGCGTACCAAACACTGTCAAACGCCTTCGAGATATCTAGAACTACTGCTCGAGCTTCACCGTTATTATCAAGAGCTTGATATACATGGCCTTTAGCACATCAGCGGTAGAGCTGGCAAAACGGAAGCCATATTGTTTGTTAGAACAACAACAGTTGTTTGAAAAAAATATTTATTAAATACATTTAAATAAATGCTAAAACTTAGCAGTATGAGAAAAGTAAAAACATTTATAAAGAAATCTTATTCTTTAAGGAACTCAACTTCACTCTATAACTAATAAATGTAGTTAAAATTATAAAACGAATGCAAAACATAAAGGTTAAACAATAAAAAAAACACTTGGAACAAAAGCCCCTACAAGCACTCAAAATTGACGATGTAGACATAGGTAAGCACAAAACCCATCAGTGACTGAAGAGCGCTTAGCTAAAAGCAGATACAAAAACATTCAGAATACTTGCATATGAATAATGCCTACTAATCATGAATTACTAGGTTAATATAATACAAATGGTGCAGAGCCAATATGTAAATTATAGGAAGAAAACATTGAGACTATTGACCAATAACCATATGGTTGTTCGTTCCTCATATCGTAGGAATGCATCAACATGATAGGCTTGGGCTGTATATGTCAATATTACAGTGCACAACATGCTGAAAACTGGTAGGAACATCACTCTAAGCCAGTCATAGAAAGTTATGAGGTCATTCGTTGATTTTTTAGTATTCATATTGGCAGATGTATAAAAACTAATACACAAGACAAAGAGTACAAACTAAAAATGCCATTCTCATAGATATGCCGTTGCCATCTTACTCTCACATCACTTCTCAACATTCGGGCTGGAATCAATGCATGTTACCTGATCTGTTTAAACAATATTGAAGCCTATTCCCGGGGATTAATATGGCGGTATCTATCTCACTGCACTAAAAAGTGAGGTGTGGTGGATATCGACGCCCGAGTGACAATGCTCGTAGGGTCTGGGATATTTTTGGCCAATATTTACACCTATGAGCACTCCACATTAAAACAACCTTGTGTAACATCCCACCACCTTAGGGAGGCGAGTAAATAGTCCATCTTACTATCACAATCGTACTATGACATTAAGTTTATAAATACATACATACTAAAAAGATTCCGTACTAGTCAAGACGTCATTGTCATCTCATATCTGTTTAGTCAGACTTTTCAGTAATCTCTTGCACACACGTAAGCACGCACGCATACACACATACACACGCACGCACCCACTCCACACACACACACACACACACACACACACATATATATATATATATATATATATATATATATATATATATACATACGGAGTATTATAGACAGTGTGGATATAGGAATCAACAGTGCATGTTGACTGTCAATCACTCTACCTCCGATAATGAAACTTAATAGGTTGACCGAAAATTGTTAGTGTAACTTACAGATAAATTAAGTTGATATTTCAATCGTTAGACAAATATTCAATCTCATATAAACGATAGGAGCAATATTGATATTTGCCACTTTATCCATAAATATTGCATACCTTAAAGCTATATTTCATCATATATATATATATATATATATATATATATATATTTGAAAAATGTGTGTATATAAATATAAATATATATATATATATATATAATTATTTATATGTTATATGCGCGGTACTTATTAGAAAGCGCTCAATATTAGAGATAGAGCTAACATATTTGGTTGGATTGATGTGAGTATGTATATGTATGTATATATATATTAGTGGACTGAAATGACTTCGTCCCATCTAACTAATACTTCTAAAAACGTTTTGATATTTGGTTATTTAGATTTTAGGAAATGATGAACTTTTAGCATTTTGTTGCATATACATATATGTAACCTGAGCTATACTAAATGATTTTGGTTTCCAAAAATTTCAGATTAAGTAAAATATATTTGTATCTTAAAAAGTCTTTATTCCTAATTTTCTTCAAAAGTATATCACTTTTAGTGTGCGTATAAAACTGTATTGACGACGCCAGCAGACCGCAATATTAAAGCAATATTGAAAGTAGAAAGCATGAAAGAAGACGCCAGAGAAAAAAAAATGAAGAAATATTGATAGCGGAAATCTTGAATTTATTAGTCAATGAATCATTGACGATAATTAGTAATTTTTGATTATTATTTTTTCATCTTCGTTTCAGTTGGTAATTCTTCGTAGCTTTATAGGCAGTTGGAACTTTGTGGGGAAATGTGGGTGCCTCACTAGAGACGTATTACTAGTGATCTGCACTGTGACGGTGAAGATGTTCAAATAAAAGCAACTGAAATTAAGATGAAAAAATATTCTTTGAAAATAAATTATAATTAAAATAATTGTTATTTAAATTCTGAAATTTCTTAAAATACTTATATTTTTGCAGCAAGAAAAATAGAATCAAGTTTCAAATCGAAGACGTCATTTCAGCTAAACAGAAGGCCGACCCTCTCTTCGTTCAGAACAACCGATTCAGCCCGAGAGACGACACACACCCAAACTCAGGTGGTGACTGTTCTCGACTAAGCTTTATTTTCTAGGCAAATGATTTGAAACAAACTTTTAAAAAAATGTATTTTTGAAAAATCAATCATATATCAGTATTTTACTAATGTATATATAATTTATATATACCTATACATAGGTTGATTTAATGTAGAGCGCTACTCCTTTTTCATTTTTTACTCCGCATGTGTTCATCGACATTATTTATCCCTCTAGTTCCTCATACTATTAGGATATTGATTTTCATCAGTCTTCAATATATTCTTTTTAAAAAGCTTAATTCCTTCACAATACAATTTAATAACATTGATTACATTAATGTGTTGTTAGATGCATTTCCTTAAAATAACACGAACATTTAAATCTGTATTTATACTGACGCATGCGCCTCTTAAGCAATTCTTGCAAGTATTTGTACTATTATGCAGGTGTTTATTGCGTGATTTCATCTGCGTACATTGTTTTTGTACGCATTATACTGACTTGTGTACACGCTGTATTGTCCTGTATGCATTTTTAGATTGCTTCATAATATTGTTTTTTAAAGACTTGTATCATATTATCCCATGTATTTTTTCACTATTATTTTTCTCTGTGGATAAATCTGTTCACTCCGTGAACATTTCCAGTATGAGGAATAGAGTAAAAAATAGTTATCACTGTTCACACACCGACTAAGAAAATTTAAATTTGCTTATGTTAAAAAGATGAAATGATATAAAAGTGTCATTCATCATTTAATGGATTTTATTTTAGCAATTGCATTTTGATGTTAGGTTTGGTTTGAGGAATAAACACTTTTGTTTATTAAAATATTTTAACAACAACACATTGCTTTTGAAAAGTTTCTATTTAAAATTTCACTCTTTGAACCTACTTAACATACAACTACAGATAAAATCTCTATCTATAAAAGGCAGGATGTGTGTGTGTGTGTGTGTGTGTGTGTGTGTGTGTGTGTGTGTGTGTGTGTGTGTGTGTGTGTGTGTGTGTGTGTGTGTAACGAATGCACGGCTGCAATTTTCGACGGATTTGCACCAAACTTTACATGCACATGCTCCAAGTTAGCGGGAAGGCCAAGACCGACTTTTCATTTCCCAACTCCCATCGATAGTGGAAATAATCGATGTTTTCATGCTTCTACGGCAGTTTTCATGTAGTTTGCGGCCATTTTCTACTGGCCAGAGTGAAAGCCTATGGCTGGCTACCACGCATAGGCAGAAAGATTCTATTGGCCAGCGTGAGAGCCAACAACTGACTGACACGAATGTTAACTAGCATGCTAGCATGCAAAAAAATCGATAGCTGAATTCGTCACAAGTGGGAAAAATTTAAATCTGCATGGCACTTTACTCCAGTTAGCTCATTCGCTTGCTTAAACTCAACGTTGATTCTGATTCCGCAGAACTGGGTTGGGTGTGAAAAAGTATTTGTTGTTAATATTCTTTTTTCATTCGGTTTATACAGTTACGAGTCCTTTTTTAAAGGTGATTGTTTTGTGTTCATTTTGTTTAGTTCTTTTTTTGTAACAGATTTAATGTTTAGTATAGAGCTTAGAAAAAATTCGCAGTGTGAGATAGGCAAAAAGTAAGGCATGTAGCAACATCAGCACGGCAAAGGGAACTCCTTTAAAGGCAAGGAAGGGCAAAAATATTTTAAGTCAAGTGAGAGCGATTGCTGTATGAGTCTTACGATTTTTGAATCAAGCACGGGCAATGCTGGGCCATGCTGTTGTTTAGAACCGAAACGCTTCTATATAATTTCACATTAATGCGGTGGTTCCCCAGGTCTCTGTCTTTGAACCCATGTTGTTTCTTATCTTCAGCAACAACATTCTTGATGTCATCAGTTCCCAATTCGGTATTTATTCTTATGACACAACTATTTACTTCTTAGTAGCAAGTCCGATAGTCCGGCATAATAATACCGGCAGCTGCTCTGGAAAATAACCTCCAGTCTGTGGTTAACTGTAGCAAGTTTTAACGCCTCCAAATAAAACTACTTTCATTTAATCATTTGACTGCCATCGGCATAGCTAATAATAAAATCCAGAATAGCAAATCTTTGAGTCTTCTTGGGCTCACGTTTTCTACTGACATGAACTGGAGTGGTTATGTTGAATCAAATGCTAGTTGTTTATTGCTAGTTGTAAATTGGTTCACTGTGTCGTGCCAGAGAATTTTTTCTTCAGAATCCATCTTGTAAACTTATAAATCTATCATTCGCCCGTGAATTGAATATTGACATCACATCTGGCGTTATCTCTCGAGATGCGACCTCGCGCTGTCTTTTCTATAAATATTTTCATGGCAATTGTTCTGATACTCTTTTCTCCTTGGTATCTCGACCGCATGAATTTAAGCGTATTACTAGATTGCATTACTTGGAAATTTTATCTGTATTTGTATTGATTGAAAATTATAAATAATTAATTCAACTTGAATATAAAATTCCCTTCCAAAGTTTAGCATCAATATTTCTGATACAAGATCTCGATTAAATCGATGTTTATTGCTGGCATAATTCATTCATACATGGTTCCCTAAAAGATGGCAAACAATTCTTTGCGTTATTTTAAAAGATTTTGGACTTGATTTCAATGAATCTTTCTAGCAGGTGTTCTTTATCTTTGTTGTATTTATTATAATGTTTTAGTTGATAACGGTGTCTGAATTAAATTATTTCTAAAAAGAGTAACCATATAAGAGAATCAACATGTTTAAGATGACGGTGATGATGATGATGATGATGATGTTGATTTCATGATAGTGACAGTGGAGTTTTTAGTATCAGTGCCAGCGCTAGGAACATTCTCTTCAGTGCATTGGACATCAAGTAAATAAATATCACTTGAGGAGTGAAACACTTTTCTTCTTCCCACCAGTCTTATTGTTTTTGTTATGTCCATAAAGTTTGTTGTTTGGTCCGTGGTCACGTGTGCCAAGGGCGAGCGCCTTTGGCCATTGTTTTCCCGCCATTCTTTGTGCAATGCTTCACAACTTTGCGCCGATAGGAGGGGGAAAGTCGTGGCTGGCTTTTTATAATCGTCTACCCGCATAATAAATCCATTAGACAAGCCGACAATTGGGGGCCGAACGTACCTGCTGACGGCGGCGGTAGCAAGGACACCGGACGAGGAGAAAAGAAAGGGAAATAACGTAATGGAGCAGGGTAAAGAAAAATCTGTAAAATTCTCGGTTTTGAAAAGAGTCAAGAGAAAAGAAACAAACAAGAAGAAACAAATAAAAGACTGAAATCTCACGAAGGTATGAACTGTGTTTCAAGAATGGGGTTCTTGTCTATTGACTTTGAATAACTTCGATCCACTTCATTCAGTAAATGACCCTCACTACTTTCGTTCTTTCCTTGGGTCATTATTCTTAAGATATTTTTTCCTTTTTTTCTCTGGCATTTCACAAGTAAGAATCGATTAAAAATACATACAAAAATAAAGCAATCACTGGTTTCTGTTTCTTCTATTCAATATTTCTTGCATATTCGATTTCATTCAATCTGAAAGTCAGCAACGTCATTGTCAACCTCAAAGGTTTCAATGAGCCGGACACGACAGCAATATTTCATCATCCTAATATGTTCCGAAAAATGACATTTTCCCTTATCATGGACATCTGCAGAAACAATATTTTTTCCGATGAAGAAGAAAACGTATTAAAATCTCGTGGCGGATTTAGCGGTCGGCTATGTGCAAATAGTCCATCATAGACAAGCAATAATATTTTAATCATAGATTCAAGCGATGATTACGTATTGGAGCAAATGGCTGTCTCTCGGGAACACCAAAAACATTCATGGGGAAATTATTGATAAAAAACAACAGTGAAGGAATAAAAAGAGTAAAGAAGCCATAATTGAAAATATTGCAAATGTGAAGGAGGTGTTTTGGCTGATATCAGAACAAGATATGTGTCGTTAAGAAGTGATCACTGACTTTGAGGTTTATGCGCACAACAATGGAAAATGTTTAAATATTAGTTTAAAAGGAAATGGATATGTGTAAGACTATCTATACACACGCATACACACACGCGTGAGTTCGCGCAATATTAGTACTGCTAAGACCTCAGATTTTGCCAAAAACTAAACCATAAATACGTAGTAAATAATACGGATTGTTTGGCAACAGATGTATTCAGTTCTTTTTCACATTTTCTGTTGTTTTATTTATCTTTTGTCCTCTCATCAACTTGTATCAACACTCTACCGGCCTTGAATATTTATGAAAAAAATATGTTTAAACTAAACTATGTTCGCCAGAAAACTGACAGAGTATTTCGAGGATTTTAGTAGCAAATTTGTCGAATTTTACGCAAAAATTAATGTAAGCAAATTACTGGAATTTGTAGTCATCGTAAAGATTTCAGAGCCGTTTCAATACAACTTTGCGAAAATTCGCGTAATATTTGACCATGAATAGTCATGGCGAAAATTTTAACATACTGACTCAGTAACATGATAATAAATAAGTATTAAGTGCCCGCGTGCATATATATATATATATATATATATATATATATATATATATATATATATATATATATATATATATGTGTGTGTGTGTGTGTGTGTGTGTGTGTGTGTGTGTGTGCGTGTGTGTGTGTGTGGGGGTGTAACAGCAAATTTAGTTTGTTCAAATTGTGTAACAGCATAATTGTCCATCCCACAAAATGTTTAATATTTAAAAAACACTAAACTAATTGAGTTTTTTCCAGGTTTTCAGATAAGATGTTTAGCCATTTTGACACCATTTGACGCAAGAATCACTGAAAAATCTTTTGAGTTATTTAGGTAGAAAGAGAGGTTGAAATCTTTTTGTGTCAGCCCCACTGTCTTCCCAAATGAGCTACGGAGATAGGAAAAAGATCATTCAGACCTTCGGTAATGGTACCAACATTCATACTCTGGCTTCCATCTTCAAAGTTCATTCAAGAATCATCAAGAGAACAGTGAATAATTTTAACAAGAGGGAACAGTAGAGAGGAAAACTGGATCAGGAGGTCACAACAGGAAGGGGGATCATCATTTCAACGTAGAGCTAAAGAGATCAATTAGAAAACATCCAAATCAATCCACAAGATGTTTGGTACGTGAAAGAGGAGTTTCAGTTATGACAATCCAGAGAGTAGTGAAGAAGACTAGAAAATAAAGCGTACGTGAGACATCTTGTTACTACAGGACAGAAAGTTAGAAGGTTAGTGAAGGCGAAGATCATCTTGAATAAGTTTGAAAATGATCCTAGAATAATATATATGTGAAGTTATTTCAATCCTTCATGAGCTTCCGATCCTTAGCTATGATTAGTTACGCTTAGAGAGTAATTATACATTCTTATTGCTTAAAGTAGTGTTATAAAACCTCCGAGAATTCAAGTAAGATATCTAAAATCACTTCTAAGATGAAACGGTTTAGAGCTTAATCTAAAAAATGGACAAGTTTGCTTTTACACGATTCGGACAATTTTGCTGTTACACACGGTATATATATATATATATATATATATATATATATATATATATATATATATATATATATATATTAAATTGCATATATCTTGGGAGCCTGTTTTCATTAAGACATGTCACATAAAATAATTTAAACAAGTTTTGTCTACTTATTTTTAATAGGATCTACTCAAAATTACGGACAAGCTTCTTAGTATCCTTAAAAAAGGAAGAAAGAAAATTACCTTGTTGATGCATATTCATATTATTCCGAGTACTTTCGACATTAGTACGATATCATCATCAAGGTATTGTTTTTTCTGAGACAAAAATTATTGCGTTTATCATTTTTCTCAGACAAAATTATTGTGTTCATCTAAAAATTAAATTTTTACATGTGAAGTGAAAAACAAAAACAAAAAAATGATTATGTATTGTACAATTTTAAAATTTTATCATGTAGATACACGTGCAAACATCAAGGTAGGTAACTATGCTATTGAAATGTTTCAATCTTTTTTTTTAAAGAAAAACTATTGAAAACTATTAGTTAAAACCTAGATATTTTAAACTATCTACTCTAAACATTTTAAAACATTTGTGCAGTATCGATAATTAATTGTATTGAGGGTTGGTTTCAATTTTTTAATATAGATAGCTTCAAGAATATTTAGTTATTGTTCATTATTTTCTTGAAAATATAGATGTATTTGCAACAAGAATTTTCAGAAATTGCGTATGTGAACAGGCTGTTGTAAATGTTGGGAGATATTAGATGCATCATTCAAAAAAAAAAAAAATTGAAATCAACTCTGCATATTCTAAATATTATTTGAAGGGTCATAATTAGCACCAATTATTTTCACAACAAGATTCACCTATGTAATAATTATGCATATCTATGGGAATATATATATGACATTATGTGCTAGTTTATTATGAGCTTAGTAAAGCAAAAACTGTTTTATTACTAATGTTCACCCTATAAAAGATCCAATGGCCATTCAAGGTAGAGGATTATTGAAGGCAGTTGTTGCATGAGCGGTAAGAGTAAAGGGTGTAGTTCATCCGCATATGTAGGAAAGATAACAGTTAACCCTAGACTTGAACAGGTTAAGATTGGAGTTGTCGGGAAAGCATCTTCCTAGGATTCTGTTCCACAAGTCAAGAGTTCTTGGGAAGAATCTATTTGAGTGGAACTTACTCCTTACTAAAAGAATAGAGGAAGGTGAGGATAGTCCTCCTCAATGTACGCAGCATGTTGGGTTCTAGTTGGGAAGCTAACAGTTGGGGGAATTAAGGAATGTAACTCATTTGAGTAATGAGAAGCTTGTTGTAAGACGGAAAACAAATTAGCACTCATAAGGCTACGTTTTTGCATTTTATCGAGACTGGAACATGAATAGAGGGAAGCTCCAGCCCAGATATGGCAGCAATACTCTATTTTCTGCTTGATCTGGTTCTTGTAAAGGTAGAGCATATTAGGAAATGTCAGGTACTTACTGGAGCGGTAGAGGCAACCGATCATCATTCGCAATAGGGTCTTATGGTGAGGATCTAGTCATGTAGATTTTTTGAGGTGCATCCATATACTGATGTATCATCAGCATAGATTTTCATAAGAGATCAAAGTATGTTCTCAGACATTAATATAAAGCAGGAAGTGGGTTAAACATAGAAACGAACATTGGTGAACACCAGCATGAATTTCATTGGTCTCTGAAGACTGGCTATTACCTACATTTATGTTAGGAAGGACTTCATAAATAAGAAAACTCTACCAGTGATCTCATAGCTGGAGAGCTTGCGGAGCAAGCTCCAACGCAACACCTTGTCAAAGCCGTCGATATATCTAATGCATTATATGTGTCTATTGTCTCGTTGACTGAGTAATAACTGTTAAGACATCAACAGTCGGTCGGGCAGATCGAAATCCGTATTGTTTGTCACTCAAGTAGTTGTCTCTGTTGAGGTGCTCGAAAACTTGATTATAGGCTTAAAGAGTTTGCTAATGACACTGACAAGGCAGATGGACCGATATTGACACGGATATGAACGCTCACCTGCACTATTGAAAACTGGGCATACACATTGAGAAGGATTTGTCGTTTAGGCAGCGATTGGATAATTTTTCTTGAAGATAACTCAGGGCTAATATTCTTAAGTAACGACGTCAGTTTTATTTATTTTACAAGCTAAGCCTCCCTGTACCTAGTCGGAAGAGTCGAAAACCGGAAGTTAATTGAGAATTGCAGAGATCCAAACGACAAAATTCTGTTGGAAATAAAAACAAATGGAAAAAATTCATCCAATAAATAAATAAAAGTTCAAGGAGCATTATCAAAATCCTATATCTAATGTCAGCCTCTTTTGTTTTTAAATACGAACATCGTAACCCAGTTGTGATAAGCATCAGTAGCCACTATAGAAGCTTGCTCAAACTCTACACATCACTACTTATAAAAATTATCACCTCAGCAGTGACAGTAATCGTTGATGTGAACAGATTTCTTACACCATATACGTTTTTCATTCTTATAAAAGACTACTCACCAAATATTCACCCACAGTAAAGCGACGACAACTTAAAGGATCAAAACTTTCTACTTATTAACTATAACATTAACAGGATTACAAACTAATTTCTGTAAGAACTTTTTGGCTATTGTATGACTGTTCATTTCAGTATGCTATGCAAGTAATACGTGTTTTTTTTTTTATTGCTTCTCAACTGCAAGGGTGATCACTTTTCACTCAGTCCGACTAAAATTATGAACTTTAATGAAAACCATCTAAATTACAATACGACAGACTCCAGAACGACTTTTAACAATTTTAACTCCAAAACCCCATAATTCTGTGCCAAAAACAAAAATTATACTTATAAAAAGAGAACATGTGCTTCTCTTACCCTTGAATAAAGCATAAAACAAACAAAAATTGACTAATAGACGAAAGTTGAAACAACTGGCATTTATTAAAGTACACAAAAGGGGAAAAAACAAATACAAAATTTACACAGAAAAGTTTCCTTTTGTGCGCCTTATACAAAAAGTAAGGCAGAATAAGAATTCAAAAAAGGATTGCATTTTTGAAATTGTAAAAGAAAAAATCTTTGTAGAAGCAAAATTTAGACAAGGATGAAATACAAAAGCGCACCCACTTAATTTCTACAACGGAATATGAATGACTCAGCACAAAGTGTTTCAGTTGTTAGAACAGGTTGGTATCCCGGGGTCTTTGTTTTTCTTTCACTGAAAAGTTCAACTTCAATGTTTGTTTTTGTTCAAATTGAACAGGTCTTGAAATGTAGGCGCTTCAATGCTTCCCCTCTGATGACTAAATGCTTTCTAGTCTTATCAGCAGGTTGTCTGTCTGTCTGTGTGTTTTGTGCGAAAAAAAAAGAAAAAAATAAGAAGGCTTTAGAGCTCTTAATTCTGGAATTTACAAGGAGATGAGACTACATCTCTGATAGGCCAGTAAATACAATATAATATATCTCTTTTCTTTTAAATTCAAAAAGTCTGCAACATTTCATAAAATACAGATAGATGTATGATGAAAGCTAGATTGGATGGGGATGGAAATTTAAAATAGTAAGCAATAAGATAAACTTTCTTTGGACCCCGGTAAACGAGATAATCTCAAATAAAAGTGGATGGCAATTGGAAGTCTGGAGGTGATGAAAATGGGACGAAAAACAATACTAAGGAACTGAATAGAATATAGAACATACAAACAGTAGAAATAAATGCTGACAGGAAAATGAATGGTTCATCGAAAGGTGTACAGAGATAGAAAGAATGAGTATCATAGATATGGTAAGTATGCATAAAGGAATAAAAGAAATAACAGTACAACAGTATATATTTCTCAACAGGATATGTAAAAATCTAAAAAAGGAAAGCTCATAAAAGAGGAAGAAAAATGATGGAACCAGTACATCAGAGAACTGTTCAAATGATAAAAGAGGGAAACCTACAATGTATTAAAACATCGAAGGACCTGAAATATTAAAGTCTGAGGTAAGATCCGTAATGGCGAAGATGAACAGGAATAAAGTAGTAGGACCAGATGGGTTCGTAAGAGAAATGATAATTGAGCATACAGGGGCCGGTGCAAGGGTCTCGTGGGCTATTACCGAGTCTATGATAGGGGGCACCACTCTACTGGGTTTCAAATTTCACTAGATAATATTCATATAAAATAAAAATGTTATTGTAACCTAATTATGTACAATAATGAATCATATGTAATATAGGTGAACAATTCAACCAGAAAAATTGAAAATAAATACCCTGTATCTAAATACAAATTTGAGAAATGTCATAATATATCATTCCATCTTAAAGAAATCAACAATGTTTTGCGGCAACTTTTAACATCAACTTGAGATTTTTCTCGCTAAAACGGTGAATAATTTTAACACATTCAGCATTATCGATAAAAAATAACGAATTTTGTATAACATTTTTCCGAGAGTAAAACAAGTTTACGGATTTGGATCCCCCACTCCGCAAAAAATGAATCCAGAATTACGTCAAAATCCGCAAAAAATGTTAATAGTCAGTTGTGCTTAGTTTAATTTTTACCATATGTAAATGTAAGTAGAAAAAAGTAAATGTTGTTATGATAGATATCACTGCCCGGAACCACCAGTTAGGCTATCCCCTTGCGGAAGGTCAGGGATAGTAAGCACCGGCCCTGACTAAGCTTGTCATCCGGCTTGTGATGAACAGATCGCATAGTAGAATTCCGCCGGAAATAAAGTAATGTGATAGTTACAATCAAAATGATATCATAGAGAACAATACAAATGTAGAAATGTGTAAACTTAAGTTTCGTAAACTACGTAAAAGAATCTGCTAAGATATAACACAAAGATCTATTTAAATTGCTTGAAATTGCTTATTTATTTGGGAAAGATGTTAGCGTAATCCAGAACATTTACTGAGAACAAACTGTCCGCAAATGAAAAGGAAAATAAATTGAGCAAGTACACAAAATAGAAAGGGACGTAAAACAGGGACGTGTCTTTTCACCAGACTTATTTAGTAAAACAATGCTAAGAGAAATTTATGCCCAATTAGAAGTTATTATTAGTGGTTACAATCTTAACAGCATCGGGTTTGAAGGTGAAGCCATGTTTATGGTAGACACAGAAAGAAAACTACAGAAAAAGGAAAGCGACAAGTAATAACTTCAATTTTAAGAAGACATAATGTATGATCGTTAGCAAGAAGAATAGGCCAAGATATGTGCTACGAATTAGGGACATCAAAGTACAGAAATTTAACTACTTGGAAAGTATTTTAAAACGGTACAGGAATCCGAAGGCCCATTGAAATAACAAAAGATGCCTTATAACAGCTAAACAAATAATGAGAAACAGGAAATTTTTAGAAACAGTGTGTACTGGACAGCTATGTAATATCAATTCTTTTATAAAGCAGTGAATGTTGGGCAATTTTCTTACAAATGAAGAAGAAACTAGAGTCAGCAGAGATTTGGTTCTACAGAAGGTTACTGAGAATACTTCGGACTGATCATGGGAACAATGAGGAAGTTTTAAATAAATTGGAATCGAAAAGGACACTGAAATTTAGAATTAGAACGAGGCAATTGAAATTTCTGCGACAATCGCTCGATGATAGTTGTTCATGATTTATACAATAAAATTAATCTGTATATGCACCTTTATGTATATTGGTGTTCAAAAATGAAGTCAAGCATCATGGTTGGTTTAATTTTTATAATTACCGAAAGCGGACTAAATCAAGTTTGAATTACGACTGGGGCATTTTGCATTGATATTTTTTTCACGATGACAGAAGCATAATGATAAGAGTCTTCTTTTGAGCGTCACTTTCGTGAGAATTAATCATGTTGATAGGAGTTCGAGTTATTGGTTATATTCCGATTATTGACTGAAAACGTTTTTATCTGCACATAAGAGATGGACCGTTATGGAAGTTGCACGTGTCCGTTATATTTTACTCTTGCTTCTTCACAACAGTGATACTTCAGTCAAATTGAGGGGGTGACAAATCGGTGCAAAAAATGTTGTAGAATTATTTAATTCAGCCTCGGAGCAGGATTGCCCCAGGAAATACCAGTTTCTTTCACTTGACTTGAAAACTGAAGAGTTCAAAATAAAATCTTGGGATAATACGAAGCAATTACTCGAAGATAAAGACTCTGGCCAAAGTGAAAAGATTTCAGAATAATATAATTAAAAAATTTTGCCCGCTGGGTCTCCTATTTTATGTAGATAATTTTCTCAATTTCGAGACTCAGGCCAGGCTGTTGTCAGCTACTGGTCGGTCGTGCGTGACATTTTGAAAACATGGGGGTGTCTTCGATATTATTTTCTGCTCTTCAACTTCCGGTAAGTACGCCTAACTTTGCACGGCGGGGCACGAGCATTCGGAGTAGGGGAGTCCGTGTATGCACGTGAGCCTGCATGTTGGCTTAACCAGAGAGGGTGTGTAGGCGAAAAGCGGCCCAAATGTGGAAATATGCCTCTGAGTGTATGAAAAAAAAAAAAAAAAATGAATGCGAATATGTTTGCGTCGACACGCATATGTACAAGTCCTGCTGCAATGTTTTCGGTCCGATTCACATTCCAAAATCTTTTCCAACAGTCGAACATTAATTTTAGTGGTCGTGGGTGTCTTATTGATCGGGCCGACAACATTTGATTACCTTCTAATTTTCACAGAAATACCACTATAAAACTTTTTAGCTAAAGAAAAAAAAAAAATTTGAATACGTCTTGTCATTTTAAAAGACTTCAAATTTGAATATTTTGTTTAATTGTATTTCAAACCTATAGTAAACATAAACGATCAATTGTGAGTAGCTGGGTTTTTATACTAACTTACTATACCGAATGGTACAACGAACAACTTCTGTCTTTATATTTCCAGCAATGAGATAAATTTAT